>JAKSZP010003670.1:0-13806 GCA_022478985.1 Massospora cicadina | reverse complement strand
CTGGTAATGTGCTCTTTCAGAAATGTTTTTTGCCTTGGCATTCAATGCAACACTCCAGTGTTTCTTGGATATCAAAGTGCATCAACTCCCAGTAGTAGTATCATCTAAGATGCTCCTTCATTTTCTTAAATCCACCATGGCCTATGGCCTTATGCGCCGCCATTATTAAGTCTGTTTGGGCTGAGGGTCGTGGAAAAAAACCTTTTTTCCTTCAGTCATTTTGTAATACATTCCATTTTTGATCAAAGTGTTTTTATAAATCTGTGAGCAATTTTTGTTCTAATTCAAGATCTTCCTAGAATTCTCCACTGACCATTTTTAAAAAAAGCTCATCAGCAGCCAGACTTACAGTAGCAATCATAGGTAAACAGGATAGGCAGTTGGCATTTTGGTGCTTCACTCCTGCATGATGTTTAATTATGTAGTTATAGGCTTGAAGCTTAAGTGCCCATCAGAATAATTGGACATCTGGTTTTTTAAGTTGTTCAGCCATCTTAGGGACAAATGATCTGTAACAACCATAAAGTGAGTGCCATGTAGATAAACCCAAAACTGATTGTAGGTGTATATGCCGCCAAGCATTCTTTTCTGTCACCATGTAGTCTTGCTCGTGGACAAAAATGTCAAATAGCAAAGGCGATTGGATGTTTCTCGCCATCTTTCCCTATTTGAGACAATAAAGCCCTGACTGCCATAAGCAATGCATCAGTTTGAACAATAAACTCACGCTCAAAGTCTGGATATCTCAGGAATGGGGCCATTATTAGGGCTGATTGAAGCTGATTAAATGCTTCTTGACAAGCCCAATTCCAGTCAAATATGACCTTGTCCTTAAGCAGATGAAACAACAGCTCTCCAATTCGTGCAAAATCAGTAATGAATCGGTGATAATAACCAATCATGCTAGGAAAACCTGTATATTGTGCTTAGATTCAGGCCGTTCCATCTTTAATATTGCATCCAGTCTTATTGGCTGGGGTCAGAGTCCTTCTTTATTTATAAAAAACCCAAGATATTCCAATTAGTCTTTGAAAAATTGACACTTCCGGGGTTTGATCTTCAAATTAACAGCTGCTAGTCTCTTAAAAACTGCCTCTAGATGTTCCAGATGGTTGGTGAAGGTACGTCTAAAAACGTTCATATCATCCAAATAAACCAACACACAAGACAATTTTAAGTCCTCTAGGACTGTGACCATTGCCTTTTTAAACGTAGCTGGGGCATTGCAAAGTCCTTTTGGCATCCTTGTCAGCTGAAATATGCGCTCTTGAGTTATGATGGCGCACTTTTTGCGCTCCTCTTCAGGCATATCAATCTGCCAATACCGCTTATTAGGTCCATAGCAGAGAAGAACTTCGTGCCTCCAAGTTGATCTAAGGCATCATCAATCCGTGGAAAATATAAGAATCCTTCTTCATGATGTTGTTTAATTTATAATGATCAATGACAACCCAATTACTCACATCCTTCTTTTTCACTATTAGAATTGGGGCGGCCTAAAAACTCTTTGATGAGACCAGCATTCCACGATCTAGAAGTTCTATTATTTCTTTGGAAACAACTTCTTCTGATGCTTTAAAATGTCTAATTGGGCGTAATCAGATGGGGTCATGGTCATTTGTGTCAATAGTGTGCATTACATCTCAAGCACAACCTAAATCAAAATTGTCTTTGCAAATATTTCTTGGTATTTCTGAAACAAATTCTGAACTTTAGCCTTTTTCAGATTAGTCAAGTTCCCTAATTTGGCCATAGGAATAACGTTATTGATACTTATAGTTTTCTCATCAGGAAGTCCTATTTCGTCTAGGGTCCCAAATTCAGAAATTTCTGAACTTTAGTGGTTGGAAATAGATGCAGGTTGGCAATAACCTGATGCTTTTGTAACTTAATGGGCCAATTCTGGAGGTTTGCACATAGAATTTTAAATTCCACATGCCCTGGAATTATTATTCCTGGTGCAATATTCAGCTCAAATCAGGATCTATGCCAGGGCTGGTATATTTCCCTCATAAAGTCCCTCTGGAATACTAATAGTTAGCCCGGTATGGATGACTACTTGAGTTCCAGGCAGCACGGAGATTTGTTGATTAAATTGTAATAGTATTCCCTTTGATTCACGAATTTGCATTGGAAGGGCCTTAATTTTTTTACGAGATTTTGTATACTCAATCAGGACTATCCCATCCTTGTAGGCCAGGTGTCAGGCAAACAGCAAGTAAAAATTAGACTGGCCTGCCAGCTCAGATGCCAGAGCATCTAAACAGCAAACCAGAATGCCTGGGGCACTGCTGCTAATATGACAAATATAGAACCAGAAAGGGTTTCCACCAATATCTGCCAGTGATCCAGAATGACATACAGGCACAAAATAAAGTACCAGATGCACACGGACGTTAGCCCTAAGGGTATGAGATCATCAGTGGATAAGGCGGCTTAATTTTTAACATGTAAAAACTAATTTTTGGGAAAGGATTTTTAATAGGAATTTAGGAAAGAAAAATCGACCAACAATTTTCTCAGTGTGATGCAACTGATTAAATAGCAGTCAATTGGGGTAGTGGCAAAGCTGGGATCAGGACCTGCAATTTTGACCTAACCCGTGAATTGTTTGGGAATGGGGGGTTTTGTTACTTGAGAACCTACATCGCAAGGTTCATCTGTTGGCTGAGTCGCTGTCAGTTCAACCTCAAATGTCCAAATTGGAGCTTGGTTACATTTCTGATGGTTGGCATGAAGGCGTTTAGCCTGATGAGCGATGGGAATCCCCCAAGGCCACCCCACATAGGGGCGGGACCTTTTGGTTTGGAACAGGTTTGGGATGCCCAACCCGCCCACGCTTGGTCACTGGACCATTCATTCAGTCAAAGGCATCACATTGGCCGCAATGCCCAAATTGCCAACAGAAGGCTTCAAACCCTTGTCGATGGCACCCAATGTTAGCTCTATTGGCTTATTGATCAATTTGGAGCTGTCAGGCATTCTGGCCAATACCTCAGTCTTCATGCCTATTCAACCATTTGAGTTTTGGGCATTGGCCAGGTTACCACTCAAATTAGATCCAGCCAATTTCAATTCAGCAATTTTAGCACAGATTTTGCTAATTCCCAATAACAGTTCTGTCGAGGTGAGTGTGAGTACTGGGGGTGCAATCTGAAGCAGAAGGGCTGTTACCCATCGCTCGTCTACTTCATGAGTGAGATCGCCCTGAGTAATGAGGGGTATTGCCATCCTCTTTGGTGCCTTTTTACTTGGGAATGGGAAGATGGCCAATCAACAGCCAGGGGATGTTCCCCAAGACTTACACCAGGTTACAAAAAAAACTCAGCTGCTTCTTTTCTGGTTTTCCATTTTTTATGATATAACAGGATGCTTTGTCCCAAAATAGTCAGCGTATCTTCCTTAGGGTTCATGACAACACCAAAGCTTCTCAGGAAATTGTTCCCATTAAGGATATCATGACTGGTATTCAGCTTACTATGGATAGTGCCATCACCACAATGTATCCAAAACATAATGGTATGTGTTATAGGCCCTGAGTGACTTTATGTTGTGGGCTCCCGCTGTACCATATTCTTGACAGTGTGCAACGTCCAGCACAATTTTCAGCTTCTTCACCAGTTTGGCACTGATATTGTTGATAGGTGCCCCACTATCAACAACGGCCTGAACATGAACCTTATTTACTGCAATATCCACATATGTGCATTCATAGTATGTATCAAAATTGTTCATTAGGTGAATATTGGGAGTAAGAGTTTGGTTCCAAGTGGGATTTCAGACTTGAGCAGATCTCTGGAAAATTCTCTGCTAAATTCTTCATGGTATGGCCAAATGCATGTCCTATAATGCAGGTGTTATAAAATTGGCGTTATCATTGAGATACGCCATAACCAATTTTGTGCAGGGTTCGACCCACTGAGCAATAGGACCAACAATTTGAGGATCGTTGCCCTTGAAACAACAGAAATAAACTTATTTAATAATTATGAAGCACTTTCTCCCACTATACTCTTTTTATTTAATATAATAACTACAGCAGATCCTCGCTGTTCCGCTTACTCTTAACTATCAACAACCTCCTTTCTTGATCATTTCATCTCGCTTATATCATAGCAACTTCATATGATACCACTTTCATGGCTTAGTAATTCACTTCGCTGTATTTCATTGGTTCTGCAAGTTCTACATTCATTAATTTCACAATCACCTTATTTGAGGTGATTTCCCAACAACCAAATATCGCCTCATTTTGAGGCGCTCAAATAATCATACTCATATCAAACTCGACAGATTCCATCCATTCTGCCATATTGACTTAGGGCTTATCATCCAGTCATATCAGAATCGTGACATTACCCCCCTTTGACTGGATGAAAAGGCTCCTATTGTTTATATGCCCGGAGGAACTTCGCATGAACTCAGTTGATGATCCAACTGCTAGTGGGGTCCTTGATAGTATATGCATCCATACCTGTCTTCTCAATAACTTCATTTGGCCCAATCCAGATACTAACCAACTTGTGTTTCCGCCCAAACCCATGTTGATCATGTAATAGAACCATGTCTCCATCTTTGAACTATGCTAGGCCACTTTGCTGCACCTGATCAGCAGCCTGGCTTTTGATTTTCTTGGCTAAGCTAAACAAGTATGCTTCAGTTTGTTATTTAATCAGCGTAGTTGTTAGGGTGGTCAAATAGCATTGTAGATCCATTCCGCTGGTGTCCTCTACACATGCATATAGAAGCGCAGGCAGGGTGGGGCATCATCCGTAAAGCAATTGGAATGGGCTTTCCCCACGGCAGAATGATAGCTAATCTTGTAAGCAAATACCGCGGTAGAAAGGAGGGACTCCAATCAGAGGGCCTATCAGTAACCAACTTCCATATTATGTTAACCAGGGTCCCATTGACCTGTTCAACCATTTCGTTGGACTCAGGGTGATATGGGGTTGTTAGAACCCTGCTGATGGCCATCATTTCATTGAGCTTGGGAAGTATGTGAAAGGTAAAATTAGGGACTTTGTCAGTAAGGATAAACTGCGGGCAGCCGTGATTCTGAACGATGCATTCCATTACAAACTTAGCCACAATAACTGCCCCCAGATACTGAATGGCCCGCGCCTCAACCCACCTGGTCAAGTGGTTTATTGCCACCAGGATATACTTGGACCGGTTAGCTCCCATTGGCAGAGGGCTGACAACATCAAGGGAAACCGTATGCCAAGAAAAGTGTGGCTTCACTAACCAGTATGAGGTCTTCCGGTGGAATGGATTTTCCACTTGGCACTGGTGACAGGAGGAGATAGTATCAAGCACATCGAAGTTCATGCTTTCCCAGTAATACTGAGGCCACAATAATTCCAACATCATACGCATGCCACCATGCCCAACTGCTCTATGTGCACTCATGATTATGTTAGGCCATGTTGAGGGTCGCGGAAAGTTTACTGTTGAATTGCCAATATGCTTATACAACTCCTCATTCTGCTGGAAAGTATTGGCTTGCATTTCATTCAACGCCTTGATGACTTGGGGTAGCTCATCATTGTACTTTCCTCTGATCAACTTGTCATACATAATATCACTTAGATCCGCCGCAACTGCAATAGTTGGTAGCCGCGACAAGCAATCAGCATTCTGGTGTTTTGTTCCTGGTTGGTGAAGGATCTCAAAGTTGTAAGCCTGTAGTTTAAGGGCCCATCATGCTAGCCGGCCCTCAGGCTCCTTAAGGTTCTGCAGCCAGCGTAACGAGGCGTGATCTGTTACAATTTTATATTTTACACCATGCAAATATACTATGAATTGCTTGTAAGCATAAATCACTTCTAAGCACTCCCACTCAGTCACAGTATAATTACATTCATGACTATTTAGGCTTCAGCTGCAGTACGCCACTGGGTGCTTCTCCCCCTCATCATTTTTTTGGGACAGAACTTCCCCCACAGCGGAAAGAGATGCACCCATCTGTACAACAAATTCCTTTTCAAAATTTGGGTAGCGTAGCACTGGTGCCTGGATCAACGCTGTTCAAAGAGTATTAAAGGAGCGCTTACAGTGTTCCGTCCATTCAAACGTGGCATCCTTTTTTAATAACTTAAACATCGGACCTCCAATACAACTAAAGTTTGGTATGAAGAGGCAATATTAGCCAACTATCCCTAAAAATAATTGTATATCTCACTTTCTGCTTGGTGTAGTCATCTTCCAAATTGCCTCCACCTTATCTGGTTGAGGCCTCAGCCCTGTTGCATCAACTACAAACCTGAGGTGCTTTAGCTGATCCTTAAAAATTTGCATTTATGGGGTTTAATTTTGATGTTGGCCTCATCCAGACGGCGGAATACCTCTTCCAAATGGCTAAGGTGCTCAGAAAACGTGCGGGAGAAAACGTTAATATCATCAAGGTATACAAGAACGCATGACGGCTTCAAGTTGCCAAGGATAATGTCCATCGCCCGTTGGAAAGTAGCTGGGGCATTACACAGCCCTTAAAGCCTATGTGTCAATTGAAAAAGCCCTTTTGATATGATAATGGCGCATTTTTCTTGTTCCGCCACAGGTAACTCAATCTGCTAATAGCCAGATATTAAATCCATTGCGGAGAAGTAATGAGCTCCCCCCCACTGGTCCAACACATCATCAATTCGTGGCAAAGGGTATGAGTCCTTTTCCATAATGCTGTTGAGCTTGCGTTAGTCTATTACTACCCAGTTATTACCATCCTTCTTTTTGACAATTAGGACAGGGGAAGCCCATGGGCTCTTCGGAGATTCAAGCATTACTTACTCCAACAGTTTATCAATTTCTGTTGTGACAACTTCTGCTGCTGCTCTAGATTGGTTGTTTGGCTGAGATCGATGGGGGGATGTTCCCCAGTGTCCACTTAATGGATCACTCCTCATATGCGCCCTAAATCATGATCATTGACAGCAAAGATGTCTTTGTTTTTTTGAAATAAGGCTTCCACTTGATTTTTCTGGTATTCTGTTAACCCTATTAAATATTTATGTGGTACAACCGCCATTACGCCAAGCTGTGATTCAATGGGCAGACCAAACTTATTATTGAACCAAACTCATGAACCCAGAGAAACTCTTCAACTGGGATGAAATGTAGATATGCAACTATTTGGTGTCAGTGTAATTTGCATTGGTTTATCCGGAAGATTAGCTACCAGGACCTTGATCTCCCCATGCCCCTGGAGTATAATGCCAGGGGCCACGTGGGGCTCAAGCCGTGATTGCTGATAGGGCCCAATGACCTCCCCATATAACCCAGCAGGCACTTCCACCTCTAACTCAGTACTTATGATTACTTGGTGTCCAGGGGGAATAAATATAGGGCCAGAAGCTCTAAGCGGTAGCCCTTTATATTCATCAATTTGGTGATTAAGGGCCCAGGTCTTGCTCTTTAGTTGATGATAGTGAATTGAACCCACCCCATTACCATATGAAAGGTTAATATGACTCATATGTACAGGATCTTTCAGCATTCCGCTGGAAGTAAAGTAGATTGGGATCCACTGTCCCAGAATTTCAAATGTCTCCGCTGTCATATCAACAACAGCTCCAAATTGTCGCAAAAAGTGGTTCCAATTAACAGGTCATAGTTATTGTTTGGTAACACTATAGCTGGGGCTACAATGACAATTGACCCAAACCGCAAGGGTAGCGCACGCTATGCTTCTTCAGAGACTGTGCTTTCTGCGCCTGCGGTCCCATACACCATATGATGCTCCACGTCAGGCTTTAATGCCAACTTAGACACTAACTTTGTGGACACTATGTTGACTGGGGCACCTGTATCAATTATCGTGCAAGCTCAGGTTTTTACTACAACAGTGTCACAGTAAGTACACTCAGAGTAATATGAATCTGTTTGTTTTAAAACAAGGAAATTTATCTAATATTTTTTTTCAAGGAAGCTTATAATACCCTTCCCCACTTTAGGGTATTCTTTTACAATACCGTCCACATAGAGGGCCATGTTTATCCCTTTTAAGAGAAGCGCATCAGCTAGTGGATCTGGTTAATCTGTAGAAAGGTAATCGAACAATTGGCAAGCATAAGGCTTTGGTTGCTCCTGGGAGCCTGCTTCCATTATGTCCATGAATTGCATTTGTTTCAGCACATTTACCCCTCCAACTGGCTGCTGATATAGAAAGACGTCATCATACTGAGAAACTTCCGCTGAATGTACAGGAATAGGTTCAGATGGGACATTTGAAGTCAGAATAGCGGAACTAGAGAGTCCCATCTCTACTCCGCTCTGACTTTTCCCTGATTATACTGCTCCCACGGTAGGTACTGGACCCATCGATTATGACAACTCTTAGCCAGGTGCCCAGAGCGACCACATGAAAAGCAATTAAACCCATAAGACCTGCGTACTTGATTGTTGTAAAATGGGCTATCCCAAAAGTTGGGCTGGTATTGAAGGGTTTAACTTGCCCCTCCTAATAGGTGAACTACTGTTGACAACTTGGTTGGAAGCAAGGCTTGTAATGATAATAAGGCCAGGTAATGCCAACTGGATGCTGAACAGGGAGGGATAATTTCTCCGAATAAACAAGGCTAGCCTTGGAGGTCATAGGTTTCCGCTCTATATTGGATGGAGGTAAGGTAGCGGATAAATGGCGTAGAATTTGAACAAGTTTAACCAAAGGTAAGTCAACCTCTAAATATGGAGCCAAGGCATTAAAAAGCTCACGGTATGGTTTCACAGTGGAGGTCAATGCTATGCTTATGTCACATTCAGTTAAAACTCCTGCCCCAATTAACACATGGGCTTCTGCTGAAAATTGATCAGCAAATGCAGTGAGGGTCTCATTATGATGAAACCCCATGATTATAAACTCAGCCTTCCGTTGCACCATTTTTAAAGTTCCTCCAAACAACAACATCAAGCATACTTCACTTTTTTGATAGGTAACAGAACTGTTGGGAAGATAGCAAGTAACTTGGTCGGCGCTTCCAACATCCAGGGTGGACATTAGTAATTTGGCTTTACGCCGATCTGAAGCTCCTTCTACTGCAAACTCAAATTGCTTAAAGAATCCCATGAATGTTCCCATCATGATCAAATGGAGGCAGCTTATTGATACAACATTCTTTCAAAAACTCTCTCTTACAATTGAGCACAGCTTTCAGGGCAAGCTTGAGTTCTGCATATTCAACAGTTGCCGTGAATTAAGATGATTTTTTAGCTGAAGCAAGCTTAATATGACATGACCAGCAACTGAAGAACTTTTATCAGTTTATGTGATTGATCAACAGGCCCCCTGTAGTGAGCATCACTGTTAAAAAATAGCATTATCGTTGAGATATGCCATAACTGATTTTGTGCAGGGTTCGACCCACTGAGCAATAGGACCAACAATATGAGGATCGTTGCCCTTGAAATAACAGAAATAAACTTATTTAATAAATATGAAGCACTTGCTCCCACTATACTCTTTTTATTTTATAGAATAACTACAGTGGATCCTCGCTGTTCTGCTTATTCTCAACTATCAACAACCTCCTTTCTCAATCATCTCATCTTGCTTATATCATAGTGACTTTAGATGATACCACTTTCATGGCTTAGTAATTCAATTCGCCGTATCTCATTAGTTCTGCCAATTCTTCATTTATTAATTTCACATTCACCTAATTTGAGGCGATTTCCCAAAACTCAATATCGCCTCATTTTGAGGCGCTCAAATAATCATATTCATATCAAACTTGGAAGATTCCATCATTTCCGCCATATCAACTTAGGGCTTATCATCCATTAATATCAGAATCGTGACAGCAGGCAGATTGGATGAACATTTAGAATGGTTACTCAGCCCTTGATCAATGACTTATTTGGTAAAGAGCTTTGCTACTTCGGCCTGAGCCTCTTCAGTGACCTCTGATTGCTTAAATTCTTTTGCTTTTGCTTAGGTGTTAACCATGTAGACTTCATCAGCCACAATGTGGTGTAAGCTATCTTCAGTCACTTCATTGGCCAAAAAAAGCTTTCCAGGATCAGGTAGAATGTGCATTAAGGCATTGGTAGAGGTAGAGCATTCCGCTTCTACTCCACCTGCTTTTCACCATTCTCCTCATTGTTAACCTTTAAGGCTACGTTGACCCAAGGTTTCATATCTGGCCATCTGTAACATTGGCTAGAAAAATGTCCTTTTTGGCCACAATTATGACAGGTAATTGGCCCTCTTTGCTGATCATTTATCAGATTTATAAGGCAATTCTTTCCTTGTTCATTACAAAATTTGTATTTTTTGGTCCCAAAAGATTGAAATTTCAATTGTTCCATGGGTCAATTAGGGGCTTCAAAGCTACTTGCGCATTGTCTCAAATAATCAGTAAGTTCTAATGCTCCCATGGTCCGATTAAAGGCTGGAATCATAACACGCTTTAAGTTAAGGTATGGCTTGACAGTATGTTGCATGACACTCATTGCATCAAAATTTGTCTATAGCATTTGACCCGAGGAAGACCTGAGCCTCATGGTAGAATCTGTCTGAAAAGCTCTGATGGACTCATTCTTCCAGAATTTGATATTGAGTAAGTCTGTTTTTCTGGTAGATAGTTTATCAGGGCCTCCAAATTATCTTATGATGGCATTTTTAGCACCCAAATAGGATTAATCGTCACCCAAATAGGGCATAACAAGATTGAAAATATGTGAGTCCAGACAATTAATGAGAGCTGTAAACTTTGCATGGTCCAATCCTCCTCGCATAGCTTTTAAAACAATTATATGAACGAGTGTACATTTCCTTCTTTATCACATTTTAGCAAATATAAGGGCTTACAGTCATTGTGCCCAGAATCGGCCAAGGGAGTTACGCTTCATCAAAAGTTCAAACATCTCAGGGAATCTTCAGTCAGAATTGTTCTACGGCCACAATTAGAATCATCCAGAGTTGGGATGAAAACAAGAATTTTTGGCATCAAACGGACATCTGAAATATCCTTTTCATTATCTGTCTCAACTCCTGAGGATTCTGCTTTGTGAGATTGCTCCAAAACTGCTCAATTTGGTTTCCTGAATTTGAGCCTTATGTTTTCTTCAGTTGTGTTCTGCCCAAATAATTGGAGGTTTTACTGCTCTCCCCCCTTGAGGACTAGTCAAATAGTTGCAACTTCTCTCCTTTAGGTCATTGACTTCTTTTTTTAGGTCTTCACACTCTTTTCAGAAGATAGTTTGAGAAGCCAGGTATATGCTTCACATCTTCAGTAATATTAGTAACACGGTTGTTGCTGATAGCTGTGTTTGAAGATCTTGTTTTTCTTTGGTAAATTTAATGTTCTTTGCTTGCACAGATGAGATTGTTGAACAAAGTTTCATAAAATCTTCATGAATTTTCTCAAATTCTTCCTCTTTATTTGGCCCTACTGGCATAGAAGCCAGATCATCAATGTTTTTTTTGCAAAATGTTCAACTCAGTTCAGACATATTCATCATATTTAATATGCATGTTCTTTAATTCCAGGTGATTTTTCTGAGAAAAAGTGTCATCTTTGGTCAAACGTTTGATCAAAGATGAAGGAAATTTGGAGTAATTCTCCAATTTCCGGCAGCATTTACTGATATTATTGACCCACCCACTGGTCAGTCCATGTAAAGAGAGGACCTCAGCTGCAATCTTTGGAAATTTTTCATTAAGTTAGTCTTCCAAAGTGATTACTCTTCTTTAGGCATCATTGATCTGTTCTGTGTTACTAACGATAGTATTTCTAACTTTGGTAAAGCTGGAATTGATCTTATTCAGTAAGTTTAATTGGGAAGTTCACTCCTCCTCTTAACTTGGTATAATTCTGAAAGCTCTAGATTCTGCCAAGCCATAATCCTTTGGGTGTGCTTAAGAGAGAACTTTACAAAGCTAACCAAGAACTAGTTTGATACTTTTGTATAGTTGAGACGTTTGGCCAGAGTTCCCATGGTCTCCTCTCAGTACTGCATATACATCTCCATCTTGAAGGCCTGATCCTTAAAGTAGTATAATAGCCCAAAAGATGGGTCCATTTGCAATGTACCAATCCTGTACCCATGGAATAGGGTCTCCATTATCTCCTTAACACTATTGGAGGTAAACTCAACAGGGCCTGTTGTGTCCACATGCCCTCCTCCTGCCATGATTAGATCTAAGGGGTATGAAGTACTCTCCTCAGTATTCTGGCGTGAGGTGTTGAAGTACTTAGTGACTTCTCATTCACTGGTTTTCATATAATTTTAGTTATCTCTCTTGGCAGAATTTGCCTGGTATTCAGATGAATTATTCATAATTAAAGTGTAAAGTGGATTTTAGTGAGCACCACTTGTGAGAAATTGAGAACTAGCTCGCTTATTAATGACATCCTTTTTTGATAGTTGGGAAGAGTTTTGGTCAAAAATCCTCAATTATGCTATGTGTCTTACGGTATTTCCAAACTGTTCAGAAGCTCACAAAACTAAACAACACTAAATGACTCTTCTGATCTTCTTTTGGGTATATTTCCCCTCTCTATTCTGGAACTCACCAAACACAGGTAATTATGACAAGATCCCCTGAATGCTTGTCTACAATTTATAATATGAAAGTCAAATTAAGATAAGACAATATATGATGAAAAGATTAATAGATGGAAAAAAGATGTTTTTATTTTAGGACCAGGCGCCAATATTTTATACCTCTAGGGCATCTCCTGGCCATACTCATATATTAGATGAGTTCATTAAAACCATGCCAATCCACTATGGATTATGGCAGTGGTTATTAAAATATCACCACGTTAATTTGGCCCTTGAATTAACTAAAAAACAATTGTTTCAGCCTGATTGGAGGCACTACTACTCTCATAATCAGGAAGAATCTAGGCTTAATACTAGCACCTCAGTGGTGTAAATTCGCCTCTCAATCAGCCCAATTATGTTTTGTCATACTGCTGATGAAATACAATAAATGGGGAGAATAAAATTATAAATCTTGAATTATGATGCACCCCTAATCGGGATGTCAGCAGGCCTCTCAATAGTACTAGGTACTCCCTATTCAGGCGTCCATGTTTGCAAGTACTATTGTGCCAATTATGGTGTTTAACATACATTAAAAATAGAAATCTTTAATCTATTTTGCATTAGATTTTGAAATGCAATTAAGTTTGTGCCATAAATTCACTTGATTTACCCAAGTGGATCCCATAATCAGCCATAATGATATTGTATCCTAGCTATTATTAGTTACAATAATTGGGTCATTTAGATACAATCAAGCCAGTTTTGAGGTTAATCTGATTTATCAGATTTTGCAGATAAATTGGGAAGGATCAAAGGATCCATCAATGGGGTGTAATCTATTAGCATTGATGGTTTTCTTAAAGGCTTTATTTTTGAGTCAACCATCAAAATCTAACAAATATATGCCTGCAAACAATTTTTAGTGTATAGTCATGGGACAAAGCTTCAAGATTGTGACTGACTACTCATCTTTATCCTGATTTTTATATCTTAAAAACCAGAAGATTGACTGGCTTGATGAGCTTTAAAGCTGCAAGTCTATTATTTTTGAGATTATACACTGATCAGAAGTAGCCTTAGCTCACTAATAGATAATTGAGATATTTAAATTTAAGCTGTGTACCAGTAAGCAGATAAACTATTCAATGGATAATTGAAAGTAATTTTATAGTTTAGCCTTTGGAGATTTATAGCGTGCTGAAGAAGGTGATAAAAAATACTGAGATGAAGAATGTACAGCTGTTTAAATTACTTGATAAAATAGGGTACTTATTAGCTAAACCATCTGAATGCTCAGAACTTATTCAGGCCTTT
>JAKSZP010003669.1:0-13850 GCA_022478985.1 Massospora cicadina | reverse complement strand
AGGAAGGAGGCAATGCTTTCCTGGCCGTGGTAAACCATTCTTTAAAACTAGGTTTAAAGTTAGTTAAAAGAGGAGTGGAGAGGGTGTTAACACCAGGGATGGGTGCTGGCTCCAAGATCTCAGTCTCTTCATAGTTGCGGGGGGCCTGCTGGTCTAGCTGTTACCATAGGCCCTCAAGGTCCTCTTAGATATCATCCCAATTTTGGTTGAGAGAGGAAACGGAAGCCTTATTTGTAACCTGCTCCTTTAGGGATTGAATTTCGGCGCCCTGAAGGTGAAGCTAGCTCTTGAGGGTGGTCAAAGGGATTCAAACTCTCAACAAGTTTGTTTGAGCTGAGAGATGTGATCATCAGTAAGCTTGGTAAAGGCACTGAAGTTGTCCATTTCATTTGACAGTGCCTCAATGGATACCCTAAGGTTGAGGGGGATTCCATCCACTTGGAGTTTGCATCCCTGAGCTACATTCTGAATTTGATCACATAGGGCAGACAAGGCTGTTATCACATCCTTCCGCCATGGGTCTTCAGGGCCATCAGGGGTGGGTGCTGAAGGACCTGGGGCACGGGAGGTCCACAGGGACCCTCTGGTCCTTTGGGTCCTTCACGTCCTTTGGGGCCTTCAGCCCCCTAGGCCCTTCAGGACCTTCACTCCTGGAGGAGTAGTTATGAGAGGCCAGCTCCCAATAGTGTTGTTGCAGGGCCCGTACCAGATCCTTGACTTGGAGGAGGTGCTGATTCCTGGTTGCCTCAAGAAATTGGACGTTCCAATGCAGCTGGTCCTCAAGCTAGCCAGAGATGCCAATATCTGACACCAGGATTTGATATCAGACCTCATTGATCAACTGTCAGTTATCAATATTGGTCTTGCAGTAGTCGTGGACAAAGGAGGAGGCTGCGTTGTAGAGATTGACAATTTGAGAGTGTAAGGCCTGTGTGAGTCCCAGTTTTTGAGAGACTTCTTGATGGTGTGACCCAACTAGTTGGAGTAGTTGATGAATAGCTGGGTTAACAAAGTTGTGAAGGTAGCGTTCAGAACACAGAGCAAGTTCTCCTTTCAGCAGCTGGGATGAGTCATAGAGGTCCTGCATGGTAGAGGGAATGGAAGAGGCATGAGAGTGGCTGGAGTGAGCACCCAACGGAGTAAATGCCATATATTAATTGTTGGACAACATTGTTAAGGTTCTTGTACTGAAGTTGGTACTGACTTCCATCAATAGAGGACAGGGAGAACTGGAATGTGGCCCATAATTCTAACTTCTTAGGCTGCGAGGGTGGTATTTCATATTGCGAGGTACTAACCCATTGAGCGACGCTTCTCAATTGACCTGAAGATTGATCTTCAGGGGTGCTATAATTCTCCACTGTTTGTGATAGACATTTTCACTTAGGACAGCTCAAAGCCCCATGTAGTGAGCACCACGTTTGTCAGCGTTACAGTTCTCTAGACTGCTGCTGAGATCTGAAGGTGGACTCAAAGCTGAAAATTCACAAAAAGAGTCAAAAAGAAATGGAAGAATGGATAGGATACCGAATGTTTTATTAATTTAAATGTGTTGATATTTATAGGGTGTAGGGACACGGTGCCTCAAGGATCTTTGTGGCCCCATCCATTCAGGTCTTTCAGGGCCTTCTGGATTGACCGCTTGTTTGTCACCCTCATTGTATTTTGCCGCCCACATGACTGTATTGGTGGAAACTTCGCCTCACGTGACTCAGGACTTGGGATGAGAATCATGAAGTTGTCTTCAATTGAATATGCTTGAGAGTCAATTCAATGCAGCTCAATTTGGAAGTGGGGAATTCAATTTTTTTCATCTAAAATCACAACACTACCCATCTAGTATGATGGCCTATCGCTGCTATGAAGTACTTTAACCCTAAGTACTAACACTCAGGGGTCCCACCACATCTATTGACACCATACGCTAAGTGAACCCAGGGCGTAATAGATGGTACCCCATCACCTATTTTGCAGCTTGGGGAGTTGGCATTCCATACAACAGGCCAATAATCAGCAACATCATAGTTGATCGATTCTCAGTAATACTGGCAAATATGGTCCATTGTTTTTTCTTAGGCCACCAGGCCAATAACTTTATGTTCAACTCAAATGATTTATTGCTCTTTCTGACAGTTTTGGGAATAAAAATCATTTTCTGTCTATCATTTTGTATAACTGCCCTTTCTTTGATTTTTTATTTTCCATCACCTTCTTTAGCACACCTTGAATTTTTTGGGGTTCATCCCCAATATTGCCTTCTTTCATCCTCTAAAATAACACATCTGCTTAGTGATAGACAACTTAAACATCAGGAAATTTCAACATTCTGTCATTATTCTGAAGTGCTGCTACTGCTTGTTGTATTATCTCAAAATTGTAGGCTTGTAGTTGGAAAGCCCATCAGGCCATTCGCCCCTATGGTTCCTTCAGGTTGTGTAACCAGTGTAGAGACGAGTGGTTGGTCACAACATTAAAATATTCCTGTGGAATTACACTTAGAATTGCTTGCGGGCATAAATTACCACATGACTCCTTTGCGCTCAGTCACAGTGTAGTTCCCTTTTGTGGGCGTTAGTCTTATGCTTACATAAGCCACCAGATGTCTTTCCCTGTCATCATCTAAATTGACTTTAAAATGGCGTCGATTGGTATTTACAAGGCATCAGTATTTAAGATCTTTCCCAATTAAAACTCGGTTGTTTTTTTATAAAACTAGTAATCAAATATTGGTGTAACTCATCAAACAATTTTTGGGCCTCATCGTTCCACACAAATCCTTTTTAGGTTCCTTAAATAGGTGGAATAATGGTTCAGCGATTCTGGTGAAATCCTTAGTGAATTGGTAATAGCAGCCGACCATCTAAGAAAAACTTGTATATCCCAAACGCTCTTTAGGATCAGCACCAGTTCAACGGCCGTAATCTTCTGCAGTTGGAGTTGCAGTTCGCTAGGTTTGTCAAAAACCCCAAATAGTCAAGCACTTTCTTGAAAAAATTACATTTCCTCATCTTGACCTTTAAGTTTACCTTTGACAGGCGCTTGAACACTTCTTCTAAGTGCTCAAGAAGATCCAGTATCATCCTGTTGAATACATTGATATCATCCAGATATACAAAAATGTAGGATATCTTCAAATAAAAAATATTGAACCCGTCACTTTTTGAAATGTTGCCAGCACATTGCACAATCCATGGGGCATTCTCGTCAGCTGTTACAGTCTTTGTTCAGTGATTATCGCAAATTTCTCTTGATCATCCTTTAGAAAATCTATCTGCCAATATCCTGAAGTCAAGTTCATTGCCAAAAAAATTCTTGGCTTCCATAAGTGATTGAGTGCGTCGTTGATCCTCAGAAGTATATAGGAATTCTTTTATAATTTTATTCAATCAGCAGTAATTGATCACCACACAATTTAATCCGTCATGTTTCTTTAAAATAGGGATTGGCCTTACGCATGGACTTGATGATGAAACGAGGAGCCCAACTCTACTAGCTTGTTATTTTTTTCACTAATAACAGCTTCAGCAGCCCTAGACTAGTGGACAGGTTGCATATTTATTGATAGGTGCTTTACAGTGTCAACCTTTTGGACCACATTTTTATCACATCCAAGGTCATGGTCATCCTGGGAAAATATCAACTAATATTTCTCAAATAGTCAGAAAACCTCTTCTTGCTGTCGTTTTAATAGATCAGTCACTTGCTCCCAATCAACTAGAATGTTGACGCTTTGGCAGCAGCTGTTGACAATCCCATCTTGAGTAACATTCTGAAGTCATGGAAATTACTGATTTCTGTCATTTTGATGAAATTCAGATATGCAACAACTTGATTTGTTATATTTTCCTTAATTTTTCTCCCAGATTGGCCAGTTACACTCTTATTTAACTGTGGCCTGGCATGATAGTCCAAAGCGCTACACATTGCTAGATCCTTGAACTATTCCATGGGCTGACAACTTCTCCATATAACTTCTCTGGAATATTAGCGTTAACCCTGTGTTAACTATTATTTTGATTCCCAAAGAAATGGTGTTTATCATTTTTTTCAAAGGTATCATGCAATTTTCCAGGGTCTCCTTTGGCATTTCTCTCTATTTTTTTCCAGCTAACTTGTACTGAATGGAAATGATGTCATCATTGTAAATTAAATCTACAAAATTGTTCTTCTTTGTCATTGGCGGTTCTCCTTTCTGCTGATATACCAAAGGCAGGATTTGCTAAAAATTGTCAAGGTATTCTTCTCAAAATAACATCTCACATCATACTTTCACAGGAGTTTTGTCTTAATGATTATGTCATAATTTTGATTATCCAACACTATGTCAGGAGCTGATACAACCAGCAATCTGAACCAAAGTGGCAGTGCACTGTAGGTTCCAAAGATATTGTGATATATGGTCTGATGGTTCCATATTCTTTCCAGTACTCTAGATCTGGCAAAATCTTCATTGCATTCACCAATTTGGTTAGAATGATATTGATAGGTGCTCCACTATCAATTATTGCCGTCCTCTTAATTGGTTAAATATAATAATCACATATGTACGCTTAGATTTTTGAAATACAGTTTACTGAGTAGATAGTAGTTCTATTCACCAAATCAAGAGTATAAATTAATTGTGCAGATAAAAATGGGAAAGATTACTTGATCGCACTAATAGGTTGAGATTTGTTTGCCTTGGCAAATCTTGTCTTGAGCAATTCTCCAATGCTTTTGAAAGATCTAATCTAGTCTGTTAGCTGATGAGCATATGGCTGAGTAACTTTTACATGATTTTGGGGTCAATCCCCTTTGCTTTTGCTTGAGTGATGGCGTTTACATCCAAATTAACCACCTGATAGAGAGGATCAGGTGTTTTCATCTACAAATATTTTGGAGATATCCAATTCGTCATTCAAAATATCAGGGGGATCAGTTTTGACTGCAGTTTTATACTGCTCTCTATCTAGATTGCGGGTACTTTTCCTGACACTTGACTGGTTTCCTTCTCTTTAGCCTGGACTAGAATAGCTTGCTCTTTTTGCTTCTCACTAACATTGGGCGACAAAATGTCCAGCTTTTCTACATTGGTGGCAGCAGGTCTGAGTCTTATCCACTCGTTTTTGTCTTCCAGGCTTGTTTCCCATCACAACTCAATTCTGATGCTATTTAGTAGACTCAGCGAATTTCATTGTATTCTGATTTTAATAGTAATGGACTTAAAAGTTCGATTAGGGCTTCAAAGGTTGATCTTAACATCTTTAGATGATTAACCATCTGTGATGTAAAAATCTGGGTCATAAGCTTTGAAGCCATCATATGGTGCAAATCTCAGTAGGGCTAAAGCGCCGCTTGTATTACGATTTGTGCATTAACATATGTTAATACTTTTTACTGGTTACAATTTGTGATTCCTGGTAAAATCGGTCAGCAAAAGCTTCTATAGTCTCATTTTTTCAGAATAGAATGCCCATAAATTCCTGTTTGCAATTGGACATCCATGTTGGCTACCTAACTCTGTCATAATTGCTTCTTTGGCTTCATTATACATCCAATTGCGCCTGTTAATATGGAGCAACATCAGATTCTGATAATAGGTGTCTAGGCAGTTCATCACAGTAACTGCCTTATATCTATTGCTAAATCCAAAAAAATTGTCATCTTGAATAGGTAAAAAAAGCTGGTGCGTTATCCCAGTGAAAGGTGGGTTTTTGCATATTCTGAAATCCTCCAATGCTCCGCTAGCAGGGGATTTCTTCCTGAAAACTTAATTAACCGTAGGAGTAACTTCAGGAGTCATCTCTTAAATTGCAGCAAATGACCCAGACATATCTTTGGGTGTTGTATCTTACCAACTGGAATACTGTGCATATTATTGTCAGCTTCATCCGCCTCCTTTTGATCACGATCACACTAATGATTTTCTAGTTTCTCTATGTTCTCCAGCATGCATGCCATATCATTGTGAATCTGGCATAAGCATTCTCTATACGTTCTCAATCTGTCTTCTGTAATAATACTTCTTTTACAAATTTGGTCTCCTTTCTTTTCAAAGAGGTGAACTTTCTATAAAGATTGCTGTTGACTTTTATGACTTGCTCAACCTCTTCCTCAGCTTTTGTCATTCATTTCACCAAAGTAGTGAAATCAGCCTTTGAAACCAATTTTAGCGCATTCTTAATGACAGTATCTAGTTCTGTCCAAAGCTTCCTTTGTTCATTATTGTAAGACACTGTTAATATGGTCTTCTTATTAGATTTGGCTTAAAAATCAACTACCCTCTTTAGTGAGCACCAAGTTAACTTTTTGAGGGGCTTTACTCTTAAAAATTTCATGATTGTGGATCGCTTCAACTCTCCTTTTAATTACACAGGTTTCAAATATGTGCGCTTTATAGATTGTTGGTAATTAATTGAATAGAAGTTATGGTATGAAGATTATTACTCTAGTTGAATTTCTTATAGCCAAGTTGATTATTATGTCCAAGCTAGACTGGGGCTTGTCCTAATCTTTAAAAGTATTTCTGGAATATTAGGAGAACTCCTTACTCTGACTCTTCCTTCTTGTAGAACTTAACCTAGTATTAGTTTCAGAGGTTTTCTCTCTTAACGCAGAATCCAAGTAGATAGCAATAAAATTTGACAAAATTTCTCTTATCATAAAAATTTGTAGTCTCAAGAGTAAAATATGACATTATAAAATTAATTAAAGTAGTTAAGCTTTTCTTATCTGTATCTATCTATCTGCTTTATTAAGAAAGATGCAAGGGAATTTATAGGGAAATTTGGCGCCCAACTCTTATGTTGGCGCCCCTAATTGGAAATGGAAGCCGTTGCCAATGAATTAATCCTTCAGAGTCGCCCAATGATTTATATCATTGTTTAGTCAGATTCCGCTTCCAACAATAATTATGACCTTTTCTGGGTTGGATCAAGGAAAGTGTCACAACGCCTTTGCTCAACCCCAGCGTGTCATCCTTATTAAAACAACAACCTGCTTAGGTAATGAGACTTTAACTTTTTTTAAGCAGCTGTTATACCTAAAAGATAAACTTGCAAATTGCTTATAACAGGTGGAATCAATCACATAACAACTCTTAAAACCCTTAGTCAATCAGCAACAAAACATATTTAACTCCTACAAGTTAGTTAAGTTATCAATATAGAATTAACAACCTAATCACCTGTTTATTATCGTGGATCAAACCCAACAAAACATTAGCAAGCTGGCAGATCAAAACCTGGAAGGTTACTCAATAACTGCTAAAAATATTTCTCCAACTAGTAGTTATCATCTGTACTCAGTAACTCCCACATCAGCTAGTGAGCCTCATCCCCTAGTGGATAAGCATATTTAATATAATCAATTAAGCTTAAAATGGACAAAAATTTTAACAGGCATCAAAGTCACTATTGTGAGATTGTGATAAGGCATGACATGGCCGCAGGTCAAATATTGTGTCACTTATTGCTTCATACAGCTAGCCAACTTCAGATATTAATAGTGCCTTGTGGCTATAATAGGTCTTTTTGAATCTAGGGTTTTCGGTCATTGGATGGTTATGAAAGGCCTCCAATATCTCTATTTAAAAATTATTTTGATAAACCCATAACTTTCCATAGTGTTAAGAGAGTGTCTGTAACCCTCCAATTACTGGAGGGGTGGTGGGGAATGCCCCCACCACACCAACAAGGATAATTTTCTAACAACGCAGGGAAGAGGGCCCCACGGAGGGGCTCAACACCAAAAGGACCCAAGGTGAGGTGTAAATTATAGTATAAACGACAAGATAACCAAAGAAGGAGAGTACTTGGATGACCTCTGTGATAGCCTGGTGATCTGCAGATAGAATTTGGATAAAATGAAGTTACCTATGTTATTTATACCATCTCAGGGAGGTCCGCTCACAGGTCCATCCAAGGGACCATTTGGAAAATTGTAAATTAACAGAAAGTTTTAAATAAACAAGTTGACCAAAAAAGAAGGTTGATCTCAGGAAATTATTAATAAACACTAGTGGGAAAATCATCATTTCCCAGGAGTGGCACTAAGCCTAAACAAATCAATAAGTGCACATTACCATCAGCCATGGTAAAGTATCTTGAGTAATTCTGAACTTGTTTATTTGACTGTAGCTGTATCCTCTCAGTTTTAGTAATATTGTAAATTGACTTTCTCAAAACCCCGTTTTCCAACGTATTGTACAGTCCCATCATATTTTCAAAAAAGCTGGTCCATTTTAATGCCAGAAATGTAATACTGAACCAACCATCGCGCTCACTTTCAGAACCAGCTTGGGCATATTTTTCCTGAACCCAGAGTTGGCCAATGGCATGCTTCAGGTCTGGGAGGCCTGCCAACTTTATCTTTTTGGCCTCCTCATGCCCAGCCTTTCCCCTACAATCAGTACCCTCAATTGTGTCGTGTAACCATAACACATAGTAGTAGTATAAAAAAGCGTTCCAAGAGAAAACTGGCCTGTAAATGTAGGGATCTCAGCAACCACAATAACAGGCTCAGAATTTTGAGTGCTGACTTTCCAGAGGGTGTGTGAGTTGGAGTGAGGGTGGGACGTTGATACTGATAACTAGTGAGAGTGGAGTGCGGGGTTCTCTGAGAGTTTAGAGGTACCGTTTGTGGAAAAGGTATATAGTTATCACTAGAATACCCCTTAAATTGTGGGCAATAAGCTAGACCTTTTCATGCCTTTTGAGTCTACCACAACAGAAACAACGATATAAATAAGAATTTATATTATTAATAAAAAACAGAGTTTTATTCAATGAAATTAGATATCAGAAATAATATAAACAAATAACGCAACAACCTACCATTGGCAGGATGCTGAGATTTAGGGATGGGCAGATGGGGAGGCTTAGAAAAACAACAATGTCCCAAATTGAAGTAATCACTAAGATAAACAAATTTCATGGTATCCAAGTGGACAATTTAGATAATGAATTATAGTTGTATTTATTCCATTTTACTGTTTTGGAAGAATTTAGTCCCATTCCGTGCATCAAATTACATTCTATAGTAACTCAAACCTAACTTGACTGAATCTTGCCATTTACCTTTTCTGTTCGTGATAGGGCACACGAGGGATTTGTTTGATAAAACCTTTCACCTAGGGATGCTTAAGTCTAACAATTTTCCAATTGGAAGTGCTTAGTTGGTGGAGGGGTTTAGACTGAACAAAGATCCTCTGATAAACATTTTTAGATCTATGCAAACCTTACTGACAATCTGCGGGTATTCCTGTTCAGTTTTAGGGTTGATGGTTGATTTAGTCCTGAGCATTGCACTGGGTGTTGGAAAGGCCAAACGAGGTGGGACAGATGCAACTCATCTCTCATCTAGGGTATGCTATAGATTAGCAAGTTGGGAGTTAACTTTTGGCGGTTAGGGCTGATTCCGCCAAGCTAGTTACACAGGTGAAAATCCACTGAGAAATGGATGAGCGATATGATGATTGCTGATCCTTGATAAATAATAATAATCAAGTACTTAAAATAAGGAGCTATTGCCCCAACAATACCCATTATTAATATATAAACTAATGGCTAATTCCGTTCACCTTTCCCTGTACTCTTATTCTTCTCAAAACCTCATCCTTATTGTTTTCACTCTCAACTCCTAATCTGTGGTATTCCTAGTCAGTTTCACCCTTCCGCTTAGTAATTCTCTATTCACTACCAATTTAGGGGTTTCATTTTATCATTGAGGCTTCAGCGGAATTCCCTCAATTTGTGAACCATACTTACTTTGATTCACCCACATTGACATAATCTATTGCTCAATCTTGAGGATCACCTTGAATCAAAAATACAATCTGCTGGATAGGTGACTTATTGTCCAGTCATAAAAATGTCTCAACATTACACCCCTTGACTGGATGATAAGCTCCTATTGCTTGCATGGCTGAAGGAACTTTGCGTGTACTTGGTTTATAATCCAACCACACGTGGGTTCCTTAATAGTGTAGGCATTGACATCAGTCTTCTCAATTTCTCAAATGGTCTGATCCATATTCTGGTAAGCTTGTTCCTTCTTCCATACCCAGGTTGGTCATGGAACAGGACAAGATCTCCTACCCCAAAATGTGAGAGGCTGATGCGTCTACATTGGTCAGTCGCTTGATCCTGAATCTTCTTGGCTAAACTAGTAAGACGCTTCAGTTTGGAGTTTAATTAGCATGTTGGATAAGGTAGTCAAATTTCGTTGTGGCTCTACTCCGCCATTGTTCTCCACACAGGAAAAAAGCAATGCCAGCAAAGCTATATATTTCATAAAGTAATTAAAAGTGACTTTTCTCTATTGACAAATGATAGCTAATATTGTACGTGAAGATGGCAGTGGATAGAAGGGTACTCCATCCAGAGAACTGATCTTTTACAAGCTTGCAGAGAATATTTACCAATGTTCCGTTGACATGTTACCATTACATTAGATTCAGGGTGGTAGGGTGTAGTCAAGAAACCTCATATTGTCATTAGTTCATTTAACTTAGGCAGTATATGTAACGTGAAATTGGTACCATTGTCTGTGAGTATTAATTGTTGACAGCCATGTCTCTGTATGACACACTCCATGATGAACTTAATGGTGATGACAGCCTCTAAATCATTGATCGCACTTGCTTCCACCCATCTTGTCAAATAATCAATGGCTACTATTATATACTTAGAGCAGTTTACGCCTGTTGACAAGGCCCCACCACGTCCATAGAAACAGTATGCCATGCAAAATGAGGCTTAACCAGCTTGTAGGTGGTCTTCTTGTGGAAAGGTTTCTCCACTTGGCACTGGTGAAAACAAGCAACCATCTCAAGCACATCATAGTGCTTACTCTCCCAATAGTAATGGGGTTGCAAGTGTCATGGAAACGGTAGAAGAGGTTTAGACCGGCCTGCCAGTTGGGATGTGTGAGCACCCAAAAAGCAAGCCAAAATGCCAGAGGCATTGCCAACTGAATGACGTTGTATGGAGCTGGGCATTGCGAAATGTCAAATTGTTGGTGTAGAACAACAGTGAGCATGATCCTGACAATGAACCACAATGTGCCCATCCCAGACCCAGGGGGTCTTGCTGCAGGGGGCAGAATCACAGAAATAGTTTCAATGAGTTCATTGGCATATGGGGTTATTTCAACTGGGGAGACAAGGGGATGGATTCTCACTTGCAGTTGGTTGATGTAAGGCCACAAAATCCCCGTGTACTGTTGTCAGAAGTTATTGATAGCAGGGTTAAAGTGCCAGAAGTATCTGACTCACTGAATCCAATCAACGACGGAGGGGGCCATAGTGACCATAAGTACTGGTAGAGCCCATCAGGTATATGGACCGATGGGCCACCAGGGAAACGCCATTGGGGATGCAGCCAGAGGAAATTAACACAATAAAAAAAATTGATTGGTTTTTTTTGGAAAAATTTTATTGAAAAGGAAAGGAAGAAAATTGACCAACAATTTTCTCAGTGCAATGCAACTGATTAAATAGTGGTTGATTGGGGTAGCGACAATCTGGGATCAGGACCCTCAATTTTGACCTAACTGGCAAATTGTTTGGGAATGGGTGGATTAGTTCCCTGGGAACCAACATTGAAAAATTTGGCAGCGGGCCAAGTCACTGTCAGTTTGACCTCAAATGTCTAAACTGAGGCTCAGCTATGTTTCTGACAGATGGCGTGATAGCGTTTGGCCCAACAAGCAGTGGGAATCCCCCAAGGCCACCCCACATAGGGGTGAACCCATTTGGTTGGGAACAGGTTTAGGACTCCCAACCCACCCATGCTCAGTCGCTGGGACGTTCATTTGGTCAGTGGCGTTGCATTGAGTGCAATGCTTAAATAGTCAGCAGGGGGCTTCAAACCCTTGTCAATGGTGTCCGATGCTGTTGCCTGCCCATTGAGGATGATCCCCGATGACTTTGGGAGGGAGGTGATTTTTTTGATTGTCATGTTAACCAAATTGAAACTGTCAGGCATTCCAGCTGATAAATCAGTCTTCATACCTTTTTGACCATTTGAGATCTAAACATCGGGCTGATTGCCACTCAAATTAGTTCCAATTAATTTCAATTTGACAATCTTGGTGCAGATTTCGCTGATTCCTTGTAACAGTTCTGCTGAGGTGAGTGTGGGTACTGGGGTGGGATCCGAAGTGGAAGAGCTGTTACCCAGTGCTTGTCTACCATGTGAGCAAGATCGCCCTGAGTAATGAGGGGTACTGCCATCCTCTTCAGTGCCTTCTTGCTCGGGAACAGAAAATTTGCCTGATCAACATCCAGAGGACTTTCCCCAGGACTTACAGCAAGGACTCCAGCATTTTCCACAACCCTTTATGACCTACCGCTCTATGAGCATCCATAATAAACTGCTGGTTTAGCAGAAGCTTTTGGAAAACACAGCGTCAATTCTCCAATTTGCTTATATAGTTCCCCATCACACAAAAAGGTATCCCATTGCAGACCATCCAGCACTTTGATCACGTGGGGCAGCTCATCGTGATATACCCACAATAATCTTCTCATACACCATGTCCACCAAATCCGCCATAATGACAAGCGTTGGTAAATGTGAGAGACAGTCTGCATTCTGGCATTTGGCCCCTGGCTGGTATATGCTCTTCTAGTCATATTCTTGCAGCTTCAGGGCCCATTGTGTAAGCTACCCTTCAGGTTCCTGAAGATTCTGCAGCCATAGCAAAGATGCATGATCTGTGACCACTTTACAAATAACCCTGTAGAAGTAGACCCCGAACTGTTTTTATGCATATATTACTGCTAAGCACTCCCACTCAGTCATGGTGTAATTCCGTTCAGGGCACGTTAAGATTTGGCCACAATATGCGATGGGATGCTCCACACCGTCATAATCTTTTTGGGATAACACCGCTCCTCAGCGGAAAGAGGTGTGTCCATTTGCACTATGAATTTCTTTTTTAATTTTAGGATATTGCAAAACTGGTATGCTTGCCAACGCGGTCCACATGACATCAAAAGCGTTTTGACAACGTTCATTCCAGTCAAAGTTGGCGTTTTTTTTAAAAAACTCGAAGAGCGGAGCCCCAATACAGCTGAAGTTAGGAATGAACCACTGGTAGTCCCAACCATCCCCAAAAACACCTTTATATCCTACTTATTGCCTGGACAAGTCATCTTACATATGGCTTCCACCTTTGCTGGCTGAGGGCTAAGCCTATTGACTCTATTAAAAAACCGAGATACTCCAGTTTCTTCTTAAAAAGTGGCACTTTTGAGGCTTAATTTTTATTTTGCTTCAGTGAGTTGGAAGAACACTTGTTCTCGTTGGTCAAGATACTCTATGAACGTCTGCAAGAACACTTCAATAGCGTCAAGGTAAACTAGAACTCAAGACAGCTTCAGGTCACCCAAGATTGTATCCATAGCATGCTGGAACATAGCCGGAGCATTGCACAAACCCTGTGGCATATGTGTAGGCTGGAACAACCCCTTCAAGGTGATTATAGCGCATTTCTCACGTTCCACCACCAGCAACTCTTTCTGCCAGTACCTTGATATCAAGTCCATGGCAGAGAAGTAGTTAGCGCCTCACATCCAATATAAAGAGCCATCAATCCGTGGGAGAGGATAGAATCCTTCTCATGATGCTATAAAGCTTCTGGTAGTAAATGACCACCCAGTTTGTGCCATCTTTTTCTTGACAATGAGCACCAACAATGCCCACAAACTCTTGGGTGGCTCTAACATCCTTTTCTCAATCATTTGTCTACCTCATTGGAGACTACTTCCTCCACAGCCTTGGAGCATTGGGTGTGCTGTGACCAAATGGGAGGATGGTCTTCCATGTCTTACCCGATGCACTACCCCAAGTGTGCATCCCAAATTG
>JAKSZP010003668.1:0-13897 GCA_022478985.1 Massospora cicadina | reverse complement strand
ACCTTACCAGCTGGAGATTAATGGACTGGCAGATTGGGTGAATGGAACGCTGGCCATGACGCTGAAGAAGATGGTCACAGGAAGAACTTCCACGTTGGGAACATACCTGAGTTTGATAACGTTTGCCTACAGCATTAGTAATCATACGGCGATGGAAAATATGCCATTTGAATTACTATATGTAAGAAAGGCCGCGTTTCTGCCGATTTTATATTTGGTGGTGGAACCTAAGTCAGGGATGAGTATCAAGCAATACTTGAACTGACTGACGAGTATCCTGATTGATATGCATTTGCAAGCATTTGATACAACTTTGAAGAAAAGTATATGAGTTAAATCGATGGATGATAAGAACTGACTAGCCTTAGCAGAATATTAAATAGGGTAAAGAGTTGCCTATCATGATATTCATGGTTTTGGAAGAAGAAACAAACTAGATGCATTATGGTCAGGTCCGTTTGAAGTAATTGCCAAGATGGCGACTGATGCCTACTCCATCAAGAATCTCTTGGATAAAAGAGTTGTGAATTGAGTCCACGCTAAGTATCTGAAGTGATGGATCAATGAAAAAAATAAAAGAGTTTCCAAAGAACCAATGAGCCATTAAGTTGGTCATGTCCTGATGATTAGGTCAAGTCCAAATAAGGAACTCTGAACCAATCCAGATGGTCAAGTCCGAAAAAAGGACCTCTGAACCATAGAAAATTGGCAGGTTTAAGTACCCAGGACCCAGTTTGGGGGAAAAAATAAAAAGATGGACCGCTGAACCAAAAATTAAGGTCAAGTCCCATGGAAAAAAACACACACACACACAAAAAAAAAAAGAAGAATAAAATAAAAATTGATAAATGATATTGGAAAAAAGATCATAAACTGCACTGAGAAAAAACCAATATAGTTTTATAATCTTTATATTTATTAATTGTCCTTGATATAGGGATGATTCTGCCTATGTCACCTCTTGGGGGAGGGAGGATGGATTGCAGTAGGAATGAAAATCCCATCAAAATCTATGTGAGATTGGATGCTAGCAAGGTCTAGAGCTACACAAAACCATGTTCATTGAGTGGACGCAGAACCCTGCTAGAAAGTGACTAGGGGAAGGGATATTGAGATGTCAGATGAAGCTAATTTCAAAACCCTGGAGCGGGGAGGAAAGCAACAGTATAAGAAGAGGCATTTGGTGAATAACCCTGAGTAATCCCAATATGGTACCGAAGCTGGAAGATTAGTCTTAAGTGCATGACGGTGGGATTCATCAAGAACACTGGACATATGGGCTGGCAACAAAAAAGGGATGCAGATGGGGGTTGCCAAATCATGCCGCCTACTAACGCCATCAGCAGAAGATACCAATGGGAAGCGCCAGCAAGGAGATAGTTGTGCAGGGAACAAATGGCATCCTTCAAGTGATGACTATAAACTTCTTGGAAGCTAAAGCTGAATGAGCAGTAAAATTCAGGTGAGGCTGGAAGCTTCGTGGACCAACTTCAAAGAACTTGGCCAGCAAAGTGAAGAGCATAAGCGGCGGTATCCCAATCCAGGATGTTATCAAGATCAGAGGGATTCGGCGCTAGGAACAAATCCTAAGTGACTTGGGCCCATAGTTCAGCGTAGGGGAGCTCAAAGTGAATACTGTTACCAAAGGTGGGCTCAGTAGCCAGAACAGCGGGTTTGTAATATTTTCCAAGTTGGAAGAGGAACTCAGGAAGCAGGTCTGACCTGGCAAGAAATGAGAAATCAAGAAAAAATGGCATAATCTCTGGAGCATCTACTAGATGGTCAGTGCATCAGCGAAAGGAGCCAAATCCAGGAGAGTTTTGAAATTTAACTCTGGAATTAACGGCAGAGGAAGGATTGGCTGAAAGTTGTTCAAAATGGTCGCAATTCTGGTTTCAGAGGGATTAGTTACCTTTTTCCGGTAATTTGACAGAAGGACTAGCCGCTGGCGCCAGACTAGGCGTATGAGTCCTGGAAGGACCATAGAAGAGGTTCTGCTGAGCATCTCTACTCATCTGCTGGAAGATCTGTAGGTCTTGATCAGACAAACTATTCAGAAGCTGCTGGTATCATGACTCGAATTTAATATATGATCTGGATGAGAGGGGGATGTCAGACTTATATAGAAGTTGATATTATGCACTATACAATCCATTAAGATCCAATTTCGAAGAAATTAATCTCAAAATTAATGAGACAAGCTCTTCAAGAGTAGAATTAGGAATGACTTGAGCTAAGAGGTTATGAGAGAAATAACCAGGGCGAATAAAAATAAGTATTCTTAATTGAGCCATGAAAAAAACATTGACAGCAAGAGTCTCCTGTTTAGGATGAGGAGAAAATCAGGAAATCAAGGACGCTGGACCAAGAATCCTGAATATGATAGCGGGTCATATGCCCTGACAGGGGGAAACCCAGATCCTGGGACTAATATTGTCATGAGTAAATTGATCAGCACGGCACAACAGTAGATCATGGGGACTATGCTCTGAGAAGGTGGTAGCGAAAAGGAAGAGGAAGAGCGCCATATTCCAAAGGTTTTCCTGAGCAGCATTGAGTATTGATGAGTGTACTCCTCTTGAAACAATGAAGTATTTGACCAAGTGTCCAAAGTGGTGTTCTCATGCCCCAGTACTTTTCTCGTTGGAAATTTAGGCAAGAGGGGGATGTGTTGGGATTTTTGCCCATATTCCCAGCCTGCTAGATTACCAGGATGTCGCTAGGGGAAGATTCCCTAAGGTGAAGTGAATTGGAAATTGGTTGGCCCTAGTTTTGGAGTAACTACAATTGGGGTATTTTAGGATATTCACCTGGTCATATCCATCAGGGATCGATCTGAATAATTAATTAAGATCTCATTGGGTGGAGTTGCTGGCAAAATAAGGGCATCTGATAGTGATTAACTATCAGGTGTACTGATTGGGATCAGTCAGGTTTCATCACTGACTGATAGGGAATGAATAGCAAGTTGTGAGGCGAGTGATGCCGGCTGAAACTAGTGAATCAATTGGTTGGTGCTTGACCTGCCTTAATGGATAATAAGTCCCATTACCTAAGCAGGTCGCTAGCCAAATATGGTTGGTACGTCTAGATTGAGAGGAAAATGTTAGAGACACATTTTACGACTCTTTTTGTTTAGGTCTCAAGAATGTCCAATGACAGAATCCTAGCCAGGATGTGGAAGACCATCGCTGCTGAGATAAAGATGGGTGATTCAATGGCAACAGCTGCCGTTTTATCAAAGAGGTTTCAACAAAGGGTTAGACAACTGAATCCTTACTATAAATTCCTAGGATTCACTATAATAAAAAAAGGAGTAATTACAAGGACAGAGTTATTTAGTTCTAAGTTATTCATCTGGTATATAGTTTAAGAAGTAAACTATCATCATCTTCCATTATGCTATTCTTCTCAGGGATATTATTGCTGTGTGCAATAATTGGAAGACTCTTAGAGAAAAGAGTAAAGATCTGAGTGGGGATCTAGAGAAGAAGGAGACACAAATTGGGGATTGCTGCTGACTGTGTGTTGGACTGAAGAGACTGTCATCAGGGAATCTCAGCAAAGATCGGTTTGGATAGAACAAAGGAATAAATCCCTACAATTATGACATCACAAGTATTTAATTGGGAATACTGGCCGAGCGTTGGGCTTAAATATAAGAATTCATACTCACCTATGGTTAATAGCGTCATAATATTATTGTACGATAATCTATTATACTATACAACGGGACAAAGTGCACAAGGAAACTGAACCTGTGCAGTAAAAAGATTACTATGGTTGTTTGCCAATAAATAACCAAATAAGTAAATTTTTACACCATCCAATTGGACTCACAGATTGCGCGCTATGCAGAAAGTCAATAGTCTTCTTTAAGTTGAATTGTTTAAATGCGTTCAAACAGATCCATATCAAGAAGGGCCAAGATTAACTGACCGCATTCCATACCGGAAAAGGGATTTTCCGATTTCTGATTATGCTCTTTGGGCTTAAAAATGCCCCTAATATCTTTCAACGCTGTATTGATGCAGATTTGGTGGACCTGCTGGGGGTATGCGCGGTAGCTTATATGGATAATATTTTGGTATTTATCCCTGATAATGAGTCCCATGCAGTAGACCTTTGGCAGTTGGTGGAGCGTTGGAGGGCAGCTCACATTACATTAAAATAAGTAAGTGCGAATTCTTTAATTACCAGGTCAAATTCCTTCGCAACGTCATGTTTGACCAAGGGCACATGATAACTACCTACAAGGAGAGGGCGATTTAAGAACGGCCCACTCAAACTTTAATTAAGGAATTGAGGAGTTTTTTGGGGATATGTACGTTCCTTGAAGAATTCACACCATATCTTTCTGAAGTTGCAGCGCCTTTATATAAGGCGAGTGGAGCATAAGTGCTCCAGTGGTCCCCACTTTGCAGGATGCCTTCCAAGTGGTAAAGTGTACTTTGCTGTCTAGTCCATTCTTTGCCATGTTAACCCCATTAAAGGGTTCATTGTTTCTTCTTATGCCTCCAACTTTGCCAAAGTGGTTGCTCTATTACATGTAGGTGGAGATGGAATAGAGCATCCGGTGGGATACTTTTCCATGAAGATGTCTCTACCAGAGTTAAACTACGCCGTATATGATAAAGAGTTATTAGCAGTGGTTGAGGTGCTGACCTATTGGCATCATCGCTTGCATGCTCATCCCAACCCTTCTGCATATGTAAAGATCACCATACTTTACTGTACTATCGTGCACCTCATGTCTTAACCCCATGGCAAACCCACTAGCATGAGACCCTAGACAAAATTGTGTTTTCTTATGAGTTCACTAAGGGCAAGGAGAATAATTTTGGTGTATGCTTTGAGACGCAACCCTGCACTAGCTCCAGATCCTAAGGAGGTAAAGGTGCATAATACCCACTTGATGATTCCACCAGGTAATATTGTGTCTCAACTTCCCTATCCCTTAGCCAATGGGCCAGTAAACGCTCTTCTGGAAAATTTTTAGAAAATGGTACGTTCAGAAAGATAGTCCTTCCCAGCTTTTGTGGCAAAATATACAATGATCCTTACTAAAAACGTGTTGAATCAGAAGTATATAACCAGAACTTATCATGTGAAAGATGATATGGTGTTGTTTCAGGGCGCTTATGGGTTCCCGTTGTACCACTTTACTTGGAAATCATCTGGGACCATCATGACAGAATCACCATTGGTCATCCTGGGAAGGCAAATACTTTAGAGCTAATTCGCCGCACTTATAATTGGCAGGGTTTAGTCGCACAAGTGGGCAGGTGTTATAAAGAGTGCTTGGTCTGCAACCAAATGAAACCAAATCGCCAGCCTCTAGCGGGGCTGTTGATACCAGTTCAAAAGTCTGAAGGGCCCTGTACTTCTCTATCAGTTGATTTTATTGTGGATTTGCCTGCATTTGATGGCTATGATGCATCATAGTGATGGACCATTTAACAAAGTTCGCCCACTTTATTCCCTGAAGAACCACAGTAACCACGGATGAATTGGCTATGCTCTTTGTCACTGATTTGTTCACTCTTCACGGGGTCTCTCAAGAAATAATTAGTGATTGTGGGCCCCAGTTTACCTCTGTCTTTTGGGAAGAGTTGTGTAAGACTGAAAATCTGTCCTTGCCGTTCAACTGCCTATCACCCCCAATCAGATGGGCAGACTGAACGAGTGAACCAGTGCCTTGAACAGTTCTTGAGTTGTTACACCACCGCAGATCATTCAGTTTGGGCTTACCATCTCTTCAGGGTTCATTAAGTTATAACAACGCCCAACATGCATTAATCAGTTGTTCCCCCTTCTTCACCAACTATGGCTACAATCCTGCTTTCAACATGAAGTCCAGTTTTGGATTTAACTTGGAAGCGTTGGTAAATTTGCATGAATGATCAAGAAAGTACACCAGGAGGTGAGCACGATTTTAGATGTGGCCATGCAGTCTTACAAGGAGAATGCTGATGGTAAGAGATGAGTTGGACCAGCGCACAAGGAAGGAGATCTAGCGATGCTTGATTCTAAAAACATCCTAGCCAAGCAACCATGTAAAAACTGAGACTAAAGAGAAGAGGGCCTTATCTCATCGTCAGAAAGGTGGGCCACGCCTCATGTCAGTTAGATCTCCCCTCATCGTTTTAAATCTTTTTCAGTGTCTGTGAAAGCAAGCTAATGTTTTTTGAGTGCCCACCAGAGACTCCTGAGGCTTATCTCGTGTATGGGGCGCTGGAGTGGTAAGTGGAGGAGATTATAGCCTCTCATTGGGTAAGAAAAAGATGTGAGCATTTTGTATCCTGAAAGGGATTTGATGCAGCGGAGAACAGTTGGGTCCCAGCGCATGACTGCGCCCAAGCCCAATACCTAATTGTAGAATTCCACGAGCGTTTCCCTGAGGCCACAAGATCTAAGTCTAAGCAATTGGTGCTGTAATTAAGTTGTCCTCTGCTCACAAAAAAATTCCTTGGCAAATGCCCTTGGAGGGGGTGGAGCCCAAAAATGAGGAGAGGGTGATGTCATGTTTACATAACCTTATTGAGGGAACCAACAGCAAGGACAAGTCTGGGCGGCAGGAGGTCCAAAAGTTTAAGCTTAAGGACCTTTCTGACCTAAAGCACGCCTTGAACCCACGCAGGGTACAAGCCAGGTATGCCCAGGTTGGTACAGTAAGGTCATAACGCCATGCCCCTTGTTTTGGCTCTTGCATTAAAATGGACAAGTTATTTACTCATTGACGATGGCTTGATTCATTTCATCATTGAATGGGGGTTCAAAATCTGTCCAATTTATGATTTTACTAACTCGTGTCAGGCTCAACTTCAATCAAGCACTCAAGTAAGGTTGATTTTGAAGTACATTACCCAGTCATAATGGAGCATGCACTTATTGGTGCACCAAGGCTTAGTACCACTTTCTCCAATCAATGATTTCCCTGAGTTAGCTTAAATTATGTTCTCTCAAGACCAACCTTTCTCATTGGTCATCTTTACTATAATATACCGTTCATTTTCAGTTTTTTTTAAAATTTATGTGAACTTGGGTGAACCTGTGCATGGACCTCTTCAAGGAGGTCTTGCAACATGTTAGCCAATTTATTTGCTTAAATATTACAACAGCATCAGGTACACCGCTGGGAAGTTCAGTTTTCCTATATACCAAGTCACCCATGTACTCTAGCCCTGTTCAAAGCTTGGATATGAACTCCCCTTTGGTACACAGCCAAGATTTGTTGATTTTACAATATTTATTAATGTTCACCATTTACACCACTCTTGCCATATGCCACTTTAGCTCAAGCACCCTCTGTTGGGCTATTCTACTTGTAATACTGATGAATAGTTCCCTTGTATTGGACCTGTGCACTAAGCACCAACACACAGGGAACTGGAGATTTATAGATACTCTTTTGTCAAAAACGCGGAAAGGTTATTCAGATTGTCCATAGTGGCCTTAGTAACCAATATGGCCAATGAACTATTTGATTAAATGCTAAACCAAAGCTACTAAAATGAAACAGCAGAGTTTCAGCGTACCTTAGAGAAATGGGGGATGAATACTGTTTTAAAAATGGCAAGCTTTATAAAATTAGCATTAATTTAAATTTATTGGATACTCTGGCCAACAGAATGGACTGATTCATTATTTGGGCCTAAAATGTGATGGGGCACAGAGGTTCAAGTAAACTTTTGGGTATAAAACAGCATCATTATTGAGAATCTATGAATTTTGATGTTGATGAGACCCTTTGCTGTTGTAATGATGTCAAAAAAGGCCCTACTGTAAAGCCACCTCCTATCAACTGGCTAAACCCAACTTTGCATGGCATACTGTTTCTATTGACGTTGTGGGCTCTCTGGAAAACACTTCTGGTCAATCTAAATATATAACAGTGACTATTGATTATCTCAACAAGTGGGTGAGGCCAAAATGTTCCAGGACTTGGGTGTCATTATGATAGATAAGTTCGTATTAAAAATATTATTTATTGGCAAGAATGCTCTCAGTTTCTGCTGATGGATAATGTGACCAATTTCATATTTTAGTTTATAATCAAGCTTAATGACTTAAAGTGTATACATGGTGTTGGGATTTCACCAAATTTGCATATCTCCAAGAAATCCCCTTCCTCAAATTCCCCTGACATCATCAGAAGGAGTGAGCAATCTATTGCAATCTATCAAAGTTAATGATCAATCAGATCCTGATCAACTGATTGAAGATTCAATTGTGCAGAGATTAATTCACTCTGATATATTACAAACTGTAAAAAAGCCTATAAATATTTCCTCTTTTCAAAAATAAAAAATTAGGTCAAGTTTAACCTGTATTTTCTTATTTACTTCATTGCATTTTTGGAGAATCTGACCAGTGTAACTTTGAGATACAACCTGCCTCATTGGAAGTGTAATTCAAAACTTCCAGACTGGTGCTCACTAAAGGGGCTCTCTGAGTTATGCACCAGTGACCACGTCTATCACCATGGATTCTCAATTTTCACCTGACGAGGCTCAAAATCAAGAGCAAGGCAGTATTTTATGATGGGTCCCTTCAATTGGAGCCCAAATCTCCAAGATTACCCTCCACGTTGTAATTTTGGGCCAACTTGGAATTCTATAATCCTAACTTAAGTTTTGCCTCAGACTTTCAAATGCCACCTGAGGCCTTGAAAAATATCATCAATCAATTACTTGAAGGGGCTCTAATCCCTGGAATATGTTCTACCTGATCTTGATCAAATGCAGTACCTTCTATATTGTGAGAAGTGCTGCAAACCTCTCAAATGCCAGGGATTGGCTCCGAACAATATCTACAACAACTTGTACATCCTACATTATACCACTTGCTACCTGTAGTTGGAATGCACCATCAAGGGATGCTCAATTTACTAGAAGGACTCCAATCCTTGAATAATTATATTTCCAAGTTTTTCAAGTCAGCCTCTAAGTTTAGCTGAGATAATCGTGATGCTACTATTAATAATTGAACTTCCCTCAACAAAACTTTTCTTTCTCGTTGCAAACACTTTTGCAACCCATTCAATTCAAGACTAAATCTAGTTTGATAATCTCATAGAGGGGATTAGTCTGCGCCCATGTCTGGGAGCAGTTGGGCAAGCAAGGCAAGAGGAGCAGGCGGAAGGCCTGTGGCCTCTAACGTTCAAAAACGCCCCGGAGAATCCGGCGGAATAGAAAAAATCTAAAAAAACTGGCGGTCACAATTTCCCTGGAGATACTCGCGTGGCAAGCACGATGCAACCAGTACATCAACACGCCACATTCCCAGCCACTTTCGTTGGTGGAATTTGGAGTCCGTGTGTACCTGGACATCCAAAAAACGGCCCTATGGGAAAAATTTTGTGAAGATGTACACAAAATTTTCCCGACTGCGGTGTACGTTGCACCTCACTCCATGTTGCGCGGTTGGCTGGACCTAGGTTTTGAAAGCAAAATAGCAGCAGATGAGGCTGCAGCGGTGCGTGTAGTGGTTGACCTCCCCAAAGGGCAATGGGTCATCAAAACTAAACGCACCAGATGGACAAAATCAAACCAAATTTTCCTCACGTTTGACTTTTTGCCTACTACGGTAAAACGTGACATTTTGGAGCAACACCTGAAAGATGGTCTCGCCATATATGGCGAAATACAATCTTTCAAAATGCAACATTTCATGCTGATGCCACACCTGTGCACTGGCAAAGCCATCGCAGTTCTGACCCCAACTGAGGAGATCGCTAAGGACCTAACCCAGATCCCGCACTCCACCTTTATTGACATTGCAGGGCACACCACCCACCCATTCCGGGTAACTGTGGACAGCGCGCCCCCCATTTGCACCCACTGTGATGCATTCAGCCATAAGGCACACGCGTGCCCCATTAAAGAGGGCGTTATATTCCAAGAGCACCCCTCAGCGGCCATGGCCAGCGGAGAGGCGCACTACAAAGCAACCGCAAGCACCAAAGAGGCTTTCCCGTGGGGAGCACAAGGCTGCTACCTATTAGTAAAGCCCATCTCCCCGCAGGAGCGGAAGAAGGCCAAGCAGGCCCATAGGACCGCGGCCAAGGAAGCGGCCAAGGTCACCACCACCATCCCACACTCACAACGCCAGGAGGACATGGAGACCTTCGCAGTGGAAGCAACTCAGGAATCCATCACCCAATCAGATTGGGAGGCCCAAGCTGAATGGGCCACTCAATCCGAGGATCCAATGGGAGATTTGATCTCACCCAATCGCTGTACCCAAGCCCCAGTTGAAACTGACTTGGGACCTATCCCAACTGAAAAAAAAAAAAATTTGCCCCACTCGACGGTGCACTGAACTTATCCGCACCGCAAAAAATTCATCCGACGTTGGGAAAACAAAAAGCGAAGGCCAAAGCCAAATGCGACTCTTTCCACAAAAATTAACAAAAACCCCGATAGCGTTGCTGCTAATACCCGCACTGCTGTGAAAGCCCATGGGGACCTGGAAGAGGCTGGTGGGCCAGGGGGCCCACCCCTCGCACCTAAGGTGCGATGGGGGAAACCTTCACTCTAGGGATGCTGAATATCGCCGGACTCAAGGCCTCCCCGTCCCAGGCTAGGAAACTGAGTTTTTTACAAAATAATTTACCCGTGGATATCCTGGCCATCCAGGAAACCCACTGTCCACGAGGTTCCAAGGATGCTTGGAAAACAATGCTCCTACCATCCCTATCCTTTTGGTCGAAGCACTGTGGGGTGCTAATTTGGAAAAACAATTTTTTCAAATTTATATCTTCAGAAACATTCCTAAATGACTGAGTGCTCATTGTCACCTTCTCATGGGCCGATGTTGCACACACAATCGTCAACATTTACGCCCCAAACGGTGCACAAGAGCATCAGGAATTTTTCTCATTGTTCAAATCCCTCCCGCTACCCCCCGATTCTTTCCTAATTGGTGACATGAACTGTTGGCTAACCTCACCAACGGACCAGTGGCCACCCTCACCCCACGCCCCACAGGGTCACATAGAACTACGCGTTCTAAAAGCCACCCTTGGGTTAATGGATGCGCTGCCATGACATGCCCCACTGCTCAAAAACATGACGTGTCCCCACATCCACAACGGCCAATTAAGGTCCATGACCCACATTGACCTTATTCTAGTGCCGGCGAAATTCCAACCCCACATCTCCCACTTCAAAACAATGAAAATGGAATTCTCCAACCACCAACTGGTCTCGATAACATACCACTTACCTGTCACAGTTGCAAAGGCCCCACATTGGTGCAAAATCCGCCCCCCAGAGCTTGCGTCACCAGGATTTTCCACGTGGGTGGAAGAGGCAGCTTTGGCAAAATTGTTTGTTGCACCGTTTTGCGCGGACCCCATTTCCACATGGGCAACTTTCAAAAAAGACACCATCCACCACTATCGCCATCTCTCATCCGGATGCTCACGAGCCACATCAGTGGTTATATCGCATGCACTGGCGGAATTGGCCCACTTGGAGTCCAACATTCCAGCCTCAGGATATAGCCCTGCATGGGGCTAGAAGTGGGCGGAGGCAGCAGCCCACCTCAACACACTTGAAAGGCAACACAAACATTGGGTTTGTGTCCAATACAGGGCCACACGCATCACTAAAGGCGACAAGTGCACCACATACTTCTTCAAAAAAAATTTTGCACCTTGCCAGAGCGTGGCCTGCACACAGGTGCGAAGATCAGATAATTCTATCATGGACACACTGGCCGAAGTAGCAATCAAAATGCAAAGATATTACTCCGAGTTAAACCAAGCCAAATTAATTCAGCCAGCTGAAATGGCGGAATTTCTCGACAGAGCTCATATCTGCACCATTTTCTGATACCCGGAAATAATGAATTTAATTACTCCAAACAAATTATGGGCTACCATTTGTGGTGCGCCAAACCGAAAATGCCCAGGCCCAGATGGCATTCCATATGAGTTCTACAAAAAATATTTTAAATACATATCCCCATTGCTGCTAGCCTCACTCAACCAAAGCCTGTTGGAAACGCGCCTCCTACCAGGAGGACATGAGGCTTTTACAGTCACACTCTTCAAGAAAGGGGATAGGCTAGACTTAGCCAACTGGCGCCCCATTTCTCTAACAAACACAGACACCAAAATTTTAACAAAAATCATGGCTAACCGTTTAGGGACTGTAGCATCTGCCACCATCTCTCCAGAACAATTCAGTTTCATCCCCAGAAGGTCGATTTGGGATAACGTGCACTCTGTGGCTAATGTGTGTCAGTCCACAGCCTCTGGGGCACTTGTATTCTTGGACCAACAAAAGGCCTATGATAGAGTAAACTGGGAATACCTTAGGTCCTGCCTCCAACAATTCCGCCTACCTCCCCGCTTCATTAACTGGGTGATGCTGCTCACGGAATCTGCAACAATGGCTGTGCGCGGCCCAGGTTTCCTAACGGAAGTAGTCCATCCTCAAAGGGGCCTACGACAAGGGGACCCCCTGAGCCCACTCTTATACAACTTCAGCCTTGACCCACTACTGCGAAATGTGAATGCCCAACTCACTGGGGTCCATGTGCCAGGCCAAACCCCAGTCAAGATGATGACATTTGCAGATGATTGCGTGGTGGGGGTGTCTAATAATAAAGATGCACGCGCGCTTGAAGCCCTCATCCAGGAATATTCCCGGGTAAGCAACGTGGCACTGAACGCCTCCAAAACCGAAATCATTCTCCTTGGTCAGTTTCAGAACTGCTGGGCCCCAGCAAGTAGTTCCCAACCCAGCCCAGCTGCTCGCCCAAGTCCACGCCTTACTAACTCAAAACACACCGCTCCACTGGTGCTCCCCTTTGTGCCGCGACCTACCATAGGACCGGTACGCCATCTGGGCGTGTGGTTGGAGGCAGGAGGATATGCGTCAGCAGTAATGGAGGGCCATATACTGGACAACGTGACGAAGCGAATCGCCTCTCTCTCAGAGCCCACCCTACTACCCTCACTGGCAGGGTTGTTCTTGCCAACTCTATGCTCCTATCCAAAGTCTGGTTTGGAGCCCATGCCATCCCCTTCTCCCCAAGCTTCTTCAAATCCCTGTATGCTTTGCTACAAGGTTGGCTTTGGTCAGGCCGCCCTCCACCAGTACGGCTAGAGGTCATGTTTGGCCCTCATCTTCATGGTGGCATGGGCCTACTTGACTTCAAAGCCCATGCCGCCAAGATCCTAGGCACCTGGATTGCGGCCATCACTGCTCCTACACTCCCACCCAACACTGGTCCCGCACGGCCCGCTCCAACTTCTCCCAAGCCTTGGGCCTCAACAATCCATCAAACCCCCACTCCCTGATGAAATACCTCGCATCACACACATCAGCCACAGGTCCTCACGAGACCAAAACCCACTACAAACGAATCCTACTCTCCATGCGAAGCGCAGAGTGGAGAATTCGTATTAGTGGACATACAACCCGAAGAGGCCGCCCTTCTCCTCAGTTCACACAAGAGGTACAGGGGCTACCAATCCATGATGGCGTGATCCCCATTCGACCCCAAGTCCTATCCAGGGTGGACTACCTGGACATGATGGACATCCCTTATTCCATTGAGACCCAAAAGACTATCTGGAAATATGCACACCATCCTCTGTTGCAGCCTCAAGTCCGCTCCCATGTGTGGCGCTGCCTGAGGCGGGGTGTATCGTACAGCTGAGCGCTCTAATGCTTTACACTCATCCTGTGTCGTGTGTGGCCAGTATGGAACGCTGTTTCACCGCCTGGAGAAGTGCCCCGCCTCTAAAGTAATATGGCGCGAAGTCCAACGTCTGCTAGGCCAGGATCAAACACATCCCTTCAGTCTGTCAAGAGATATGTTTGCTTCATCAATGGCCTCCCCCTCCCACCCTCCCTTCGTGCTCTGGTGGTTGCAATCG
>JAKSZP010003667.1:0-13949 GCA_022478985.1 Massospora cicadina | reverse complement strand
AGGAAACTTAGGGCCCTGATTTACTGGGGTCCACCAAGAGTTGGCCAGGGTCTTTTGGCCGGTGGAATCGTTTTTATTAATAAAATTGATAGTTGTACTAAAGGAAATGGCTAAATGTCCAATGTTTCTGCAATTTTCCCCTGTTTGCCCCCCAATATATTTGCTTTGCAGCCAGGAGGGCAAATGTCCAACAATGATATTACCAGTTGATAATAGTATGATGACTATTATCCATAGTTGAGTGGAATTCTTATATCTTGGCCCAATGCTCGGCCAGTATTAATGTTTAAAATACTTGAGATGTCATGATCTAGGGATTTGTTCCCTCGTTCTGTCCAACCCAAATTTTCTCTAAGATTCCCTGGCGAAAGTCTCTTCAGTCCAACACACAGTTGGCAGCAATCCCAAATTTTTTCTCCTTCTTCTTTATATCCCGCTCAGATCTTTACTCTTTTTCCATAAAAAGTCTCCCAATTATCAAACAAAGCAATATTACCTTGAGAAGAAAAGAACAATTGAAAGATGATGATAGTTTAATACTTAAACTATATACCAGATGAAAACTATAGAACTATATAACTCTGTTCTAAACTGTGAGATTTTTTCTGTTTTAAACTCAGGATTTTTTATTATAAGTGAATATTAGGAATTATAGTGGAGATCGGTCATCTAACCCTTGGTTGACACCACTTTGAAGAAATGGCAGTTATTGCCATTGAATCGCCTATCTGCACCTTGGCAGCGATGGCTTTCCTATCCTGGCTAGGATTCTGTCGTTAGACATCCATGAAACCTAAATGGAAAGAGTCAGAAAACGTGTCCCTAAGTTTTTCCTCTCAATCCAAACAAACCAACCATATTTGGCTAGCGACCTGCTTAAGTAATGAGAATCATTACCCATTAAGGCAGTTCATGCACCAAATGATTAATTTTTTAATTGCAAGTGGCATCACTCACCTCACAACTTGCTAACCATTCCCAATCTGTTGGTGATGAAACCTGAATGATCCCAATTGCTACACCAGATAGGTAATCACTATCTGATACCCCTATTTTGTTGGCAATTCCACCCAATGAGATCTCAAGTATTTTTACAGATCAATCCTCATTGGATATGACCAGGCAAATATCCTAAACAGCCCCAAACATAGTTATTCTGGAATTCGGGTCAATTGATTTCCAAACTACCTCGCCTTAGAGAATTATCCACTAGCAATTCCTAGTAATCTAGCAGTCTGGGAATAAGGGCAAAAATCCCAACAGCATGAAAAGGGGAGAAATGCCCACCACTTTATTAATTGATTTTTATGGTGAATATCAGCCTATGGTGCTTTCTAAAATGTTACCTCTTAATGCCCTCACTGTACTTTAAATAGTTTAGCGTTCTTACTCTTACATCACATGGCATCTTATCTCCATTAAACGCCACATCCATACTAACCATGATAGCAATGAGGTGCTGCTAGATAATGCGGATATTTATAATGATGAAGCTACTTCAGGAGTTGTTTCAAAGCCTCAAATCTTACAATTTGAGGAATCCTTAACCATATTGCCACAAAAGGAATCCCAGATGATCCCTATGGCCCCATCTGTGTATAATACTTCCCCAAGACCAGCACCTGCTGTGCAGCTCAAACCTTATCTTCCTTTGGCGTCCAACCTGAGGTTATCAGGCTAGTAAGTCAGAGTGCATCATTGTCAATGGGGAAGCGCTACCTGTCCCCATCTTGCCACTAAGGTCAGCTTATGGCATCTCTTAAACCACTCCCAGTGGTCCCATTGCCTGCGTTAAGATTTTCTGTGACATTCAGGTATTTCTGGGTGTGGTGAGGTATTACCATCAGTTCATTACCAAGTTTACCCAGATCAGTGAGGCTTTCACAACTATTAGCTAAAAACAACCCTTTTTATTGTGGTACAGAGCAAGCAGCTACATTCAAAATACTAGAGATTTCTTCAAAAACGCCCCTTCCTATGCCAACCCAACTATTCAAAACCTTTTATATTGTTTACCAATGCCTCAGTCTATGCTGTTGGAGCCATCTTTGCCCAATTGGACAATATTGGCGTAAATTATCCAGTCTCCTACTTCAACAAAATGTTAAAAAGCTGAACGTAACTACAGTGTTACAGAGAAGGAGTGCCTGGCAGTGTTACTATCTGTTAAACATTACCGCCTTTTCCTATACGGCACTACCTTCACTGTGGTAGCTGACCACGCCTCCTTAAAATGGCTACAAGATATGAAGGATACCACCGGACGGCTGGCCCATTTGACCCTCAAACTTCAACATTATGGCATGAATATTGAACACTGAGCTGGTATGCGTCATATGAATTTGGATGATTTGACTTGGCTGTCTATTATTCATCTGGATAACTTTGAAGTGTAGAGATTATATGACCTCTGAAGCCTGGGTGATGAGGATGACCTCATTTAGAAAATGCTATTATGACACTTCCGCTACACTAAGGTGGAAAGTGAAAAGTTTTATAGGAATGTAGGAGCAAACTGGTTGCCCTATCTGCGACCTTCAGAATGGGTACCAGTGATCTTGGACGCCCACTCCACCCTTGAGCATGGTGGAGTGAGGAAAAGTATGAGTTTATATGGAATGGTGCTATTGGGAGGGCATTATGACTTCTATTAGTAAAGTTCTGGATGCCTGCCTAACCTGTAAGAAGCAATACCGCTTCAAGACCAAATACCAATACCAACCACTACTACTCGGCAACCTTTTCACACAATCAGTTTAGACGTGGTAGGACTGCTACCCAGACTTCCAGCGGGAATCGCTACATTCTGATAGGTATTGACCACTTACAAAATGGATTGAAGCATTACTCTCCCTGATCAAACTGCCAAAGCTATCGCCACCTTCCTCCACCAATCAAACTTCACCCACCTTGTTGCACACAGGTCCTTCTCTGCTACAATGATAAGAATTTTACCTCCCAAGTGGTCAAAATACTGGCTACGTCTATGGGCATCCAGCAACATTTCTCCGCCCCATATAGATCTTTACCAAGGGGACCGTAGACTGGGCAAATGGAACTCTTTTATCCATATTCTGTAAAATGGCCACCTCTGAGCCTCTGCATTGAAATCAGTTTTTTCCCAGTGAATTATAGGCCTATCACATTAGCTATCATTTAATTCTTAAAACGTCTTTATTCCATGTTTATGTATGGTTGGGAACCTGGCATACTCCCCTGTTGGCAAAAGACGTCTTTTCAGCCAGGACTTATGACCCAGACCAGGCCATGGGGAAGTTGGCCAACATATTAACCAACTACAATCTGAAACTATACCTAACCTAGCCAAAACTGTCACCAAAGAGGATCAAGCAGCCTATGAACTCATACCACATTTACCCTCTTTTAAGATCTCTGACATGTTGTTATATTATCATAATCTTATTACTCCCAGAAGTGAGAGGCTAGGGTTAATCTGGGAATGACCATTTGTCATCACCTACAAAAGGAATAACAAATATTATATTAAGTCACTTGCTTTAAAGTTGTGATCATCAGAGTTCATGGTCAGTTTCTCCGCCACTATTCTCCCCCCGCCATTCTTGAAGGGGGTAATGTTGGACAAACGGTTGTTTAACTAGTAAATAAGTATAGTTTAGAGAAGAATAGCTCAAATTTTGAATATACAAAAGGCTATCCGATTCTTAATGGAATTTGGCTACTGAAATGATGTGATTTATCCTACGCTTCAGTTAAACAGGCCTAGAATGAATGGTAGGATTATGCCAAATCACTGTAAATCAGGGGAGCATTTAGAGGTATCTGCGTCCTACAGCCAATTTACTACAAAATTCAACATGGAGACTAGACCCATATATAGGTCATGAGGGTGTCTCACCAGGTGAAATAAATTTCCCCATAGTGATTGGCTCAAGTAAATAAAAAAGTTATTTCATGTCTTTGTCCTACCAACTCTCAACCCTCCATTTGCTGTTCTGCTAAAGCAAGTCTATTTTTGAGATATTCAATAGGTTGAACCCTTTTATTTCCTAAATAGGCTAAAAAGCTAATAAAAAATTATTTTACTATCTTGCTTTGAGATTCAATTTACTTTATATTAAGCAGTGCTGATGTAAGATGGTTGCTCCTTAACCTGCTCACCGCTACTAAATAAACTTTAAAAATCAACCTTTTTAAAAGTTCTAAGTTTTATTATTTCAAGTACTGGTTGAAGTACCCCCTTTCCTTAATTTTGGAAGTTGGGATAGATACTTCTCTTGACTTATTGTTCATCAGGATCTAATTAGCACCTGTGAGCCTACTGAAAACCCCTGATTCCAAAATTAAGTAAGTCATTAACTTTATAGGGTAAAATGGATGACTAATATATACCTCTGCTTAAATAATTAGCCTTAATTCCTAGTGTGAAGTAGAATCTAGCTAAGTTAGTTTTGCAATATTTTATACATGATGTGTAACCTTATTATGCACCTTAACGTTATAATATCTTTATGAAATTAAAATGACAGTAGAGATAAAAGAAAGTTGTAAGATAAATATTCCAAAGCAAACTTGAAATCAATTAAATTTAATATTGTTATACTGATACCTATTAAGTGTGGTTAACCTGGCAGGTAAAACTGCTTCCGCCCTAGTGCAGGTTTTGAGTTCAAAACCTGTAATGGCTAGAGAAATTCTTGGTGTGGTATATTTGTTTCAAGGTCAACCCACCTTGAATATTTTATAATGATAATCATTAATAACTAGAATTCATTACCCATGCTTTATGCTTTGCTATGGTGTCTATATGATTTTTAGATTTTTAAGTTTATAATTTTAAATTTTATATTATGGACTAGTGAAGTTACACTGCTTTGCTACAGTATCTCTAGAATTTCAAATGAGTCAAATTGATTATTTTGGTTTTGTAGATTAAACTATCAGCTATCTTAACATAGCAAATGCTATCAAAACAATATAGGATATTTACTTTTTAAATATAAAACTTTTTATGACTCTCACCTTGCAATTCCCCCCCCCGCACTGTGATCAGATCTGCCCTTGATCACCCAATCTGGGCGTGCGTCAAAAACGGCTATGCCATTTGCCCCTTATGCTTTGAGCTTGACCACTCAAAGTGCAAGTGCCCCACAGTTGCCACTTCCGCCGCATCTGCCACTCAGGGCTTGGGCGCTGCCCCAGTGGCTGCCTTGCCCCAATTTTTGAATGAGGCTCAATCCTCCCGCCCCCAATGTCAGGGAATTCTGGCGCTGCTTTAAAAGCAGCAGCCAATCAAAAATTAAAAAAATTTAAAATTTTGAATTTTCAACCAGATTATGGAATCCTAAGCCAATGGCTGAACCAGTTTCAGCTTAGTTGCCTTGGTTGACAGCACATGGCCAATCAGCTCTGGCCACAGCCCCAATTCCTGTGGCTGGCCCAGCACTGGCCAAATCCAATCCATTTGAGGCTCTCAAATGGATTGAGGAGGGGATAGGCGGCCATGCCACGTGAAACACTATTTTGCTTTGGAGGAGTTCTTTGTTGACCCTCCCAAATCACGTTCCCACCATTTTCGTCCAAAAAATGGGTTTCCCATTTATAAAAATATCAATGATATTACAGTTGTGGCTGCAGCTGCCCCAGCCAACACCCTCCTCCGCCAGCAACTCCATGGGGCAATGGAGCCCCTGGTGAGGGCATTCCTATCCCCAATTTTCTCATGATTGTGAGAAAGATGTAAGATATGAAATTGAGGAGCTTGCTTCTAGTGAAAGCTGCACTTGCATCGATGCAGCAAAAACTTCTCTTTTTGACCCCAATTATCCCCAAATCCAACAGTGCATCAAGTCATTTACTTGCGTGCCAGCTCTCATCTTTTTGCTGAGCATCAACTTGCTCAATACGTTGAGGCAATAGACACCGCTGGCCTCATTAATGAAGAAAACACCCAATTATACCTCCTTATGCCTCATGTTGCTGATGCTCCCACCCCAATGCTGTCCGCCATGGTCTGCCAGCTAAAGCGGGCGCTGGACAAATGCTTCCCCAAAGTCTCCTCGCCATCTGATATGGCTTCCTAGGCTGATAACCTAGGGGCTATATTAGGAATTTTTTTAATTTATGATAATCCCTTTGTTTGGCCCATTTGCATATAAAGATGCGTGGCAGCTCCCCCTTTTGGGTTGGGCACCCTAGTACTAAAAATATATAACTTTTTATACTGCTTTTAATTTCTAAAATCCTTTCTTAGTGGTCACCTACATCACATAAAGAATATGTATACCAAATTTTAAGTTTCTAGATTGTTATTATTTATAGATTTTTGATAAGTCAGTAAGAGGTATTTCTTTAATACATATAGATAAGAAAGATTTAAATCTCCTTATTTTCTACATGGGCTCGCACATTGCCAAATTTTGAAGCTGAGGAGCACTCTGACCCCCTTCCTCTTCCACAATTATTATCTAATAGTTTGTCATTGACAGCCTGTTTAGTTGGTTTAAGTTAGGTTTTGGTGTCATTTCACTCATTTGATCCTTTTGGCCATTTTCTATTATTATTTTCTCAGTAATATCTGCCCCTGGTTATCTTATCTTGAATAAACAACTATATAGATTAAAATTAAATGAAAAAAGTGAATAACTAACTGATTGCACTAGGATTAAAAAACTGACCTTATTAAAATTTAAGTTTAGAGCCAAAAGCTAAGCTGATTATGCTAGAGGAAGTATTTTAAAATTAATTAGGTTTTTGATTCAAAGTTTTTAATTTAGATTAGATTAGAATTTACTAGCTTAATTCTAGCACTGGGTGGTCCCTAATTTACTGGCATTTTACTCTTTCATTCAGTGGCTAGCTTATTTTAATTTTAGTAAAAAGTCAGCTTTCTAAAATCTATGTATTTTTAAGATCATGAAAAGTAACCAATTAATTTCTATATTTTATAACCATTAAAAAGTACAAAATAATATAAATTATGAATTCTCAATAAAACCCTTTTTGAAGTCACCACCACATTTTTTACAGACTTAAAATTTTCATCTATATTATAATCTCAGCACTGTATATTCTAAGTTGCTTATAGTTTACACTTGGACCCAATACAGACCTCTACTTAATAAAAAATTTCGCTGACTGACTGACTAACTGACTGAAATCTGAAAATTTGAGTCTGATAGGCTCAATATTTTTTGGGTGAGTTGGTGAGTATTGTCAAATATTATCTAATAATCCACCATATTACTCACCTGAAACTAATAGCGTCTGATAAGTTAATTTATTTGGGTAAGTGGGTGAGAATTGCTAAATATTATCTGATAATTCACCAAATTGCTCACCTGAAACTAATCAAGTCTGATAAAAATAATTTATTAGTGTGAGTGGGTGAGAATTGGCAAATAATATCAAATCTAAAACAATTGAGTCTGATAATTTTAATCTACTTGGGTGAGTGGGTGAGAACTGGCAAATATTATCAAATATTTCACCAAATTGGTCACCTAAAAGAAAAAAATTGGTATTAGAGTTTTAAGTAGATAAGTAAAAGGATAATCATCTCATCAGCCACAGGGGCAACAGCAAAGCTGTTAATCTGAGTGGCTCAAGAGTAGTGCTGGCACAGCATATAGGGTATCTCAGTGCAAGCTTATCATCTGATAAGCTTTAAAGATTTTAGCAAAGCATGGGTATCTATATGTTAGGTTTATATATTTTAGAACCCTGCCTAATTTGGTAACCTAATTAATAAAATACTTCTGGCAAATTAAGTAGAAGTTGATTTAGTAATTTGGAAGATATGTCACATACACAACGATTTTATGTATAAAGAGATGAACCAGGTAGCAGTTTAGTGTTACCTGATTGAATTGATAGGTTTATTTTGTTTGGCTGAATGGTTGATGCCTTTTGTTTAAATTGATAGGACACAGTTTAATTTGGAGGGGTGATTAGTTATTGGTTGATTTGATAAGTTCATTTAGGTATACCTGAGTGGTTGGTGGTTTTTTGGTTGATTCAATTGAGCAATTAGATTTGGCTGAGTGGATTTGTTTATCTATAATATAAAATCTAAATTCTTAAATTGTATATCTAAAATTTTATAGACACTGTAGCATAGCATGGGTAAAATCAGCTAGTAAGATATAATTTTTAGTTGCAAACAAAATTAGTAATTCAGTTAAAAATATGGCACCAACTTCAAAAAAGGGTTTTATTGAGGTGGCATAGTTTTTGCAGTTATTTTATACTTATTAGAGCTTTTTTTAAAGTGTTCTTTATATAGATATTTTTTAGTACATAATACTAAATCTACAAAAAATGGTGGGATCATTTAGTATAAAAAAATTTAGAATATCAAATATAAAGTTTGTAGATTTTGTACCTTTACTAATAGAACTAATTAGTAAGTAAAATTAGTTTCTATAAAAAGGAAAATCAACCTTAATTGAAGGATCTCAAACCACTCAGATAAATAGAATTACAAGTTGTCTCGTTTAAACCCAAATATAAGCCTGTTTAATCTTAATTTGCGATTTCAATTTTATATGCCAGTTTTTGGAAAGCCCAAATATAGAATATAGTTCAGAATTTGACCAAACCTAGGATCAAAGCTAGGAAAGACCTTACTATATATATCATACCATGTGTTTATTCCTTAATTATAAACCCTGTTATGAGGGAAACCAGCTGATTTTCACTCACTGGTGCTTCACGCCAGCAGGTTTCCACAAATGTTTTTTAATAAATTTAAGTTAAAATTAAATTGTTAATAAAAAATTAGTTTTTTATTAATATTTATTATAGGTACAATAAGGGAAAAATGATGACCCTCAATATTTAACTATTTAGTATTTAAAGTACTTTGAGGGTTGAAGAAGATTTTGGGATGTATTTAGAATAGCTTACATGAGTCTGAATTAAGAAATATGAAGGAATAATGTATCATAACTTGGGAACTCACTTCAGGGCAGCAGAGCAAAATAAGAGGAATTTTGATTGGTTAAAACATACCCATGAGGTAACAATTTTTATAAACTTAAGCCAATCACCACTCAAGAAATTTCTTGCACCTTGGGAGACCCCTGCCAAGCCTATAAAAGGGGGTCCACACATACATGCATTGAAGGACTTTGGGGTGGTGGGGGAGTGCCTTCTGATGGTAGCCCCAAAGTCCATCATGTGCTCAGAGTAATTTGACCATTCAATTTTACGTTTGGTGCCCATAGAGCTTTGAACTCATGTTACCCCAATTAATGGGGTTCCACCATGAATTGGAAAGAAACGTTTGGCCAATTTCTTTGACTTCATCAATTTTATTATCAATAACCAAGCTCTTAACAACATCAGAAAATTGCAAATGGCCAACACTTCCCCTCTTTGACTGAATTCAACCAGGACATTCTTATTCGTCAGCTGTGAGGGCAAATGTCCAACATCTGTCAAAGAATCATCATATCTCATTCCTGAGTTTATAAAATTATACCTGTGAGAAAAATTTACCCTTGTAAGAAAAAATCTTATAAACAATTGACACATTTTTAGTGTTGAATAAATCTAGCCTTTGAATCAAAAACCCAATTTATTTTAAAAATACCTCTAATAGCACAATTAGCTCAGCTTTTGGATTTAAATTTAAACTATAAGAGGTTAATTGTTTAAATCCTAGTGCAATCACTTTTAGCTATATATATAAGAGAAATACCACTGACTGACTCATCACAAAATCTCCAAAAAAATAAAAATCTAAAAACTTGAAATTTCTGTTTATAGGTTTCTTATATGATGTAGGTGAGCAAAAAGTTAGGATTTTTGAAATTTGAAGTAAAAAAGGTTTATATATAACAAGTGAATATAATATACGTTTTTGATAGTATTTGCTATATTATTATAAATGAGAGTTTAGTATTTAGTTGCTTCAATAGTTATAATCATAAAACTTACCCCATATATTTTAATTAGATAAAGTACTTATTTTAAGCTCCCTAATAAGATTAGAGAGTGTTAATGTGGATTATCTTTTGGTGCTTTTATCAACACTAGCATTCATTACTATGCTTCACTACAGTGTCAATAAAATTTGAATGATTCAAATTGATAAATTTAGACCTTATAATTTAGATAAACAATAACTACTAATTCAAATTAATTGCTCAATAAAATCAACCAAAACCCACCAACTACTCAGCCAAAACTGAATATTTTTAATTACTTTTCTGTAAACATTATATGAGGGAATTCCTCTTACCTTGCAATTGATTTTTAACTACTTTTTAGACTAATAGAGATTTTTTATTTGGCACATTTAATTATCTCTGATGATAATACAATAATTTATTCAGAATGTTAATTTTTTATGTAAAAAAAAGTTCTATCTTTATTAAGTGAAAATCCTTTATATTTTTTAAGCAGTTGGTATATAGTTATGGCTGAGAAGTTTATATCTGGCTGATTTTTAAAGTTTTCAAGTTTACTTTTCCAAACTAGCAAAAGCTTTGAAATTTGGCACATTTATGTGTATCTAATGTCAATACAATTCCTCATTAAAAAATTATGAAAATTGTAAATTTTGCAGCACAAGTCTTTTTAGAAGCATCTAACATTTTTAATTGGTTTTTTAGTTTATAAGCGTTTCTTTAACTCACAATATTATGTGTTCAAATCTTGCATTCTTTATCTAACACCTTTTTTTACATATTCTATTGATAAAATATTTCACAGTTACTAAAATAAGATGACAATTAATTTTTCATCTTAATTAATTTTTCATAGTAAAATAAAAAAGGTAAAATATATAGTAAGTGAAAATCTTATATATTTTTAATTGTATTCAGTATATTGTTACAGCTGAGCAGTTTGATATTTGGTTGATTCAAAAGTTTTAATGGTTTTGCCAAATGATTGGTAGGTTTAAGTTGATTAACCCTATCACTGATTTGACACATATATGCATCAAAAAACATGGTTTTGTGTAAATCTAAAAATGCATATATGCATCTAAAAATAAATTTTAAATTTATTGCGGGGAAGGCTGACCATGGAAGGGCACTTCTGAATATGACTCAGGAAAGACAAACTTAGTACCAGGGGAGGCACCCCGGAGAAGCGATGCTATCTCTTGTTGCCAGCGGGAACGCCACTTATGGGGAGGGGGAGGGAACGTGTGAAGGGGCTGTAGCCACTATTGAGCACGTGTGGAGGAAGGGGTCTGATTTGATGAACCAGACTGGGAACCAGGAGGAGACCAGCTGACAGCGACGCGGTGGGAGGTATCCAAACATCCACGCTTGAAAGTGGTCCACCAAGTGAGACCAGAATCTGTGGACAGCTTCTGGGAGGGTGGGGATGGAGCCAGCGATGGCATCCAAGACAATCGTGTGGATAGTCCACATGGCGATTGCAACCACCAGAGCATGGAGGGAGGGTGGAAGGGGGAGGGCCATTGATAAAGCAAACATATCTCTTGACAGACTGAAGGGATGCGTTTGATCCTGGCCCAGCAGACGTTGAACTTCGCGCCATATCACTTTAGAGGTGGGGCACTTCTCCAGGTGGTGGAACAGCGTTCCATACTGGCCACACACGACACAGGATGAGTGTAAAGCATTAGAGCGCTCAGCTATATGATACACCTGCCTCAGGCAGCGCCACACATGGGAACGGATATGAGGCAGCAACAGAGGGTGGTGTGCGTATTTCCAGATAGTCTTTTGGGTCTCAGTGGAATATGGGATGTCCATCATGTCCAGGTAATCCACCCTGGATAGGACATGGGGTCGAATGGGGATCACGCCATCATGGATGGGTAGCCCCTGTACCTCTTGTGTGAACTGAGGAGAGGGGTGGCCTCTTCAGTCTGTATGTCCGCTAATATGAATTCTCCACTCTGCGCTTCGCATGGAGAGTAGGATTCATTTGTAGTGGGTTTTAGTCCCGTGAGGACCTGTGGCCAATGTGTGTGATGCGAGGTAAGTCATCAGGGAGTGGGGGTTTGATGGATTGTTGAGGCCCAAGGCTTGGGAGAAGTTGGAGTGGGCTGCGCGGGACCAGTGTTGAGATGGGAGTGTAGGAGTGATGATGGCCGCGATCCAGGTGCCCAGGATCTTGGCAGCATGGGCTTTGAAGTCAAACAGGCCCATGCCACCTTGATGATGAGGGCCAAACATGACCTCTAGCCATACTGGTGGAGGGCGGCCTGACCAAAGCCATCCTTGCAGCAAAGCATACAGGGATTTGAAGAAGCTTGGGGAGAAGGGGATGGCGTGGGCTCCGAACCAGACTTTGGATAGGAGCATAGAGTTAACAAGAACAACCCTGCCAGTGAGGGTAGTAGGGTGAGCTCTGAGAGAGGCGATTCGCTTCGTCACGTTGTCCAGTATATGGCACTCCATTACTGCTGACGCATATCCGCCTGCCTCCATCCACATGCCCAGATGGCGCACCAGTCCTATGGTAGGACGTGGCACGAAGGGGAGCACCAGTGGAGCGGTGTGTGTTGAGTTAGTAAGGCGTGGATGTGGGCGAGCAGATGGGCTGGGTTGGGAACTAATTGATGGGGCCCAGCAGTTCTGAAACTGACCAAGGAGGATGATTTTGGTTTTGATGGCGTTCAGTGCCGCGTTGCTTACCTGGGAATATTCCTGGATGAGGGCTTCAAGCGCGCGTGCATCTTTCTTATTAGACACCCCCACCACGCAATCATCTGCAAATGCCATCATCTTAACTGGGGTTTGGCCTGGCACATGAACCCCAGTGAGTTGGGCATTCACATTTCGCAGTAGTGGGTCAAGGCTGAAGTTGTATAAGAGTGGGCTGAGGGGGTCCCCTTGTCGCAAGCCCCTTTGAGGGCAGACTACTTCCGTTAGGAAGCCTGAGCCACGCACTGCCATTGTCGCAGATTCCATGAGCAGCATTACCCAGTTTATGAAGCGGGGGGTAGGCGGAATTGATGGAGGCAGGCCCTTAGGTATTCCCAGTTTACTCTATCATAGGCCTTTTGTTGGTCCAAGAATACCAGTGCCCCAGAGGCTGTGGACTGACATGCATTAGCCATGGAGTGCACGTTATCCCAAATTGACCTTCTGGGGATGAAACTGAATTGTTCTGGGGGAGATGGTGGCAGATGCTACAGTCCCTAAACGGTTAGCCATGATTTTTGTTAAAATTTTGGTGTCTGTGTTTGTTAGAGAAATGGGGCGCCAGTTGGCTAAGTCAAGCTTATCCCCTTTCTTGAAGAGTGTGACAGTAAAGGCCTCATGTCCTCCTGGTAGGAGGCGCGTTTCCAACAGGCTTTGGTTAAGTGAGGCTAGCAGCAATGTGGATATATATATGAAATATTTTTTGTAGAACTCATATGGAATGCCATCTGGGCCTGGGAATTTTTGGTTAGGTGCACCACGAATGGCTGTCCATAATTTGTTCAGAGTAATTAAATTCACTATTTCTGGTATCAGAAAATGGTGCGGATATGAGCTCAGTTGAGAAATTCTGCCATTTTGGCTAGCTGAATTGGTTCAGCTTGGTATAACTCAGAGTAATATTTTTGCATTTCGATTGCCACTTTGGCTGTTGTGTCCGCAATGGAATTATCCAATCTTTGCGCGTATGTGCAGGCCACACTCTGGCGTGGTACAAAAATTTTGCAAAGAAGTATGCGGTGCACTTGTCACCTTTAGTGATGCATGTGGCCCTGTATTGGACACAAACAAGATGTTTGTGTTGCCTTTTGAGTGCATTGAGGTGGGCGGCTGCCTCCGCCCACTTTCGGCCCCATGCAGGGCTGTATCCTGTGGATGGAATGTTGGACTCCAAGTGGGCCAATTCCGCCAGAGCGCGCGAGATAACCGCCGATGTGGCTTGTGAGCATCTGGAGGAGAGATGGCGATAGTGGCGGATGGTGTCCTCTTTGAAAGTTGCCCATGTGGAAATGGGGTTCGCACAAAATGGTGCAACAAACAATTTTGCCAAAGTTG
>JAKSZP010003666.1:0-14013 GCA_022478985.1 Massospora cicadina | reverse complement strand
AGTGAGCCTGCTCACAGGTCATGGCATAAACATTAACTATAGCGTGCACTTCATTGTCCCATTAAAAGGACATGAACAGCACATGGCCATTAAGATACAAACTTTTATATAAATTTAAAGCTTTGGGTCATATGTATAAGCACCCCACAGTGCAGCAAGCAAAAAGAAAGGGAGGGGAGAAGCATGGTTGCCCATGTGTCCTTGGAACCGTGTGGACAGTGGGATTCCTGAATGGCTAGGATGTCCTCAGGTAAATTATTATTTAAAAACTCAGTTTCCTAGCCTGGGATGGCGAGGCCTTGAGTCCAGCGACGTTCAACATCCTATTGTGAAGGAGACCCCTATCACACCTTAGGTGCAATGAGAAGGGCCCCTTGCCCTTCCTGTGCTGCTAACTCAGAAGCTTTGCACTGCAACCGTTTGTTTGGTGGCGTGTATGAGTCCTTGAAGTTTTTCTTTGCTTTAGTTTATTTTCAGATTTGATATTTTTTGATTTAGGTCGACATTTCTTATTGTGGTGCTCCAGCAGTGCACCATCAGAGGGAAACAAAAGCTCAGGGAAAGTTGGGTTGGGGGAATCAATTTTCAATTGGTGCATAGTCGCTTTGCGTGGGTGAATCCAACCAGGACAACTGGTCTGCAGATTGGTGAGTGGATTCTTGATCCATTTCAGCTGCAAATGACTCAATGTCAGCTTAGTTTTGGGCAGATGGTATCATGGATGCTTCCAGAGTTGCTACCTTAGCTGATGCTCTATGGGACTGTTTGGCCTTTTTGCACTCTTGTGGAGACAAGTTTTTACCTGAATGTAACACCTCTGTGAACCCCACGGGAAGGCGGCATTGGTGTCAATGGCTGGTTCATGATGGGAATTGATTCTTCCCATTGCATCAGGAAGTATTTGTTTTATGTAATGCTCTCTCTGGAGGGGCAGGTGTGTGCCTTATGGCAAAATTGCATGAAAAGGTGCAAATAGGGGATGTTGGGATTTTTGTCCATATTCCCAGACAGCTAGATTACCAGGAATCGGTAGGGGATAATTCCCTAATGTGAGGTGGATTGGAAATCAGTTGACCCTGATTTTGGGGTAACTATGTTTGGGGGATTTTAGGTTATTTGCCTGGTCAGATCCATCAGGGATCAATCCAGACGAATGCTTAAGATCTCATTAGGAAGAGTTTCCAACAAAATAGGGGCATCAGATAGTTGATTAACTATCAGGTGCACCAACTGAGATTGGTCAGGTTTCATCACTGACTGAAAGGGAATGTAAGGAGTAAGTTGCGAGGTGATTGATGCTGTCTGCAACTAGTGAATCAATCAGTTGGTTCACGACCTGCCTTAATGGGTAACAAGACCCATTACCTAAGAAGGTCGCTTGCCAAATATGGTTGGTTCTCTTGGATTGAGAGGAAAACGTTAGGGACACGTTTCTGACTCTTTCCATTTTAGGTCTCAAGGGAACCGTTTCATTGAAGAGGTGTCAATTGAGGGATGGCCCAAATCCCCCACTATAAATTCCTTAAATTCATATATAATAAAAACAGAGTATACAGTAGAATCTCAGCTTAGTAAACTATATCAGCATCCATTTGCTCTATTCTTTCTCAGGGATATTATTGCTGTGTGCTCTAATTGGGAGACTCTTTAAGAAAAGAGTAAGGATCTGAGCAGAGATCCAGAGAGGAAGCAAAATCAAATCAGGGATTTCTGCCAACTGTGTGTCAAACTAGAGAGGCTGTAAATGGGAATCTAAGAGAAGATCAGGTTAGATGGTACAGGGGAACGAATTTATAATTCTAAATTTTAATTTAAATTTAAATTTATTGCAGGGAAGGCCGACCATGGGATGGACACTTCCGAATATGACTCAGACGAGACAAAACTTAGTACCAGAGGAGGCACCCCAGAGAAGCGATGCTATCTCTTGTTGCCAGCGGGAACGCCACTTATGGGAAGGGGGAGGGAACGTGTGTAGGGGACGTAGCCACTATTGAGCACGTGTGGAGGAAGGGGTCTGATTTGATGAACCAGACTGGGAACCAGGAGGAGACCAGCTGTCAGCGACGCGGTGGGAGATATCCAAACATCCACGCTTGAAAGTGATCCACCAAATGAGACCGTAATCTGAAGACAGATTCAGGGAGGGTGGGGATGGATCCGGTGATGGCATCCAAGACAATCGTGTGGATAGTCCACATGGCGATTGCAACCACCAGAGCACGGAGGGATGGTGGGAGAAGAGGCCATTGTTGAAGCAAACATATAACTTGACAGACTGAAGGGATGTGTTTGATCCTGGCCTAGCAGACGTTGGACTTCGCGCCATATTACTTTAGAGGTGGGGCACTTCTCCAGGCGGTGGAACAGCGTTCCATACTGGCCACACATGACACAGGATGAGTGTAAAGCTTTAGAGCGCTCAGCTGTACGATACACCCGCCTCAGGCAGCGCCACACATGGGAGCGGACTTGAGGCTGCAACAGAGGATGGTGTGCGTATTTCCAGATAGTCTTTTGGGTCTCAGTGGAATAAGGGATGTCCATCATGTCCAGGTAGTCCACCCTGGATAGGACTTGGGGTCGAATGGGGATCACGCCATCATGGATGGGTAGCCCCTGTACCTCTTGTGTGAACTGAGGAGAGGGGCGGCCTCTTCGGGTTGTATGTCCACTAATACAAATTCTCCACTCTGCGCTTCGCATGGAGAGTAGGATTTGTTTGTAGTGGGGTTTTGGTCCCGTGAGGACCTGTGGCCAATGTGTGTGATGCGAGGTATTTCATCAGGGAGTGGGGGTTTGATGGATTATTGAGGCCCAAGGCTCGGGAGAAGTTGGAGTGGGCCACGCGGGACCAGTGTTGGGATGGGAGTGTAGGAGCAGTGACGGCCGCGATCCAGGTGCCCAGGATCTTGGCGGCATGGGCTTTGAAGTCAAGTAGGCCCATGCCACCATGATGATGAGGGCCAAACATGACCTCTAGCCGTACTGGTGGAGGGCGGCCTGACCAAAGCCAACCTTGTAGCAAAGTATACAGGGATTTGAAGAAGCTTGGGGAGAAGGGGATGGCGTGGGCTCCGAACCAGTAATTGGATAGGAGCATAGAGTTGGCAAGAACAACCCTGCCAGTGAGGGTAGTAGGGTGGGCTCTGAGAGAGGCGATTCGCTTTGTCACGTTGTCCAGTATATGGCCCTCCATTACTGCTGACGCGTATCCACCTGCCTCCATCCACACGCCCAGATGGCGTACCGGTCCTATGTTAGTCGTGGCATAAAGGGGAGCACCAGTGGAGCGGTGTGTGTTGAGTTAGTAAGGCGTGGACGTGGGCGAGCAGATGGGCCGGGTTGGGAACTACTTGCTGGGGCCCAGCAGTTCTGAAACCGACCAAGGAGGATGATTTTGGTTTTGGAGGCGTTCAGTGCCGCGTTGCTTACCCGGGAATATTTCTGGATGAGGGCTTCAAGCGCGCGTGCATCTTTGTTATTAGACACCCCCACCACGCAATCATCTGCAAATGCCATCATCTTGACTGGGGTTTGGCCTGGCACATGGACCCCAGTGAGTTGGGCATTCACATTTCGCAGTAGTGGGTCAAGGCTGAAGTTGTATAAGAGTGGGCTCAGGGGGTCCCCTTGTCTCAGGCCCCTTTGAGGATGGACTACTTCTGTTATGAAACCTGGGCCGCGCACTGCCATTGTTGCAGATTCCGTGAGCAGCATCACCCAGTTAATGAAGCGGGGAGGTAGGCGAAATTGTTGGAGGCAGGCTCTAAGGTATTCCCAGTTTACTCTATCATAGGCCTTTTGTTTGTCCAAGAATACAAGTGCCCCAGAGGCTGTGGACTGACACACATTAACCACAGAGTGCACGTTATCCCAAATTGACCTTCTGGGGATGAAACCAAATTGTTCTGGGGAGATGGTGGCAGATGATATAGTCCCTAAATGGTTAGCCATGATTTTGGTTTAAAATTTTGGTGTCTGTGTTTGTTAGAGAAATGGGGCGCCAGTTGGCTAAGTCTAGCCTATCCCCTTTCTTGAAGAATGTGACCGTAAAGGCCTCATATCCTCCTGGTAGGAGGCACATTTCCAACAGGCTTTGGTTGAGTGAGGCTAGCAGCAATGGGGATATATATTTAAAATATTTTTTGTAGAACTCATATGGAATGCCATCTGGGCCTGGGCATTTTTTGGTTTGGCGCACCGCGAATGGTAGTGCATAATTTGTTTGGAGTAATTAAATTCATTATTTCCGGGTATCAGAAAATGGTGCAGATATGAGCTCAGTCGAGAAATTCCGCCATTTCAGCCAGCTGAATTGGTTTGGCTCGGTATAACTCAGAGTAATATCTTTGCATTTTGATTGCCACTTCGGCCGGTGTGTCCACAATAGAATTATCTGATCTTCGCACCTGTGTGCAGGCCATGCTCTGGCATGGTGCAAAATTTTTTTTGAAGAAGTATGCGGTGCACTTGTCGCCTTTAGTGATGCGTGTGGCCCTGTATTGGACACAAACCCAATGTTTGTGTTGCCTTTCAAGTGCATTGAGGTGGGCAGCTGCCTCCGCCCACTTCTGGCCCCATGCAGGGCTATATCCTGAGGCTGGAATGTTGGACTCTAAGTGGGCCAATTCTGCCAGCACGCGCAATATAACTGCCGATGTGGCTCGTGAGCGTCTGGATGAGAGATGGCAATAGTGGCGGATGGTGTCTTCTTTGAAAGTTGCCCATGTGGAAATGGGGTCTGTGCAAAACGGTGCAACAAACAATTTTGCCAAAGTTGCCTCTTCCACCCACGTGGAAAATCCTGGCAACGCGAGCTCTGGGGGGCGGATTTTGTACCAATGTGGGGCCTTTGCAACTGTGACAGGTAAGTAGTATGTTATTGAGACCAGTCAGTAATCAGAGAATTCTATTTTCGTTGTTTTGAAGTGGGAGATGTGGGGTTGGAATTTTGCCAGCACTAGAATAAGGTTGATGCGGGTCATGGACCTTAATTGGCCATTGTGGACGTGGGGACGTGTCATGTTTTTGAGCAGTGGGGCATGTCGCAGCAGTGCATCCATTAACCCAAGGGTGGCTTTTAGAACGCATAGTTCTACATGACCCTGTGGGGTGTGGGGTGAGGGCGGCCACCGGTCCATTGGTGAGGTTAGCCAACAGTTCATGTCACCAATTAGGAAAGAATCAGGGGGTAGCGGGAGGGATTTGACCAACGAGAAAAATTCCCAACGCTCATGTGCACTGTTTGGGGCGTTAATGTTGATGATTGTGTGTGCAACATCGGCCCATGAGAAGGTGACAACGAGCATTCAGCCATTTAGGAATGTTTCTGAAGATGTAAATTTGAAAAAATTGTTTTTCCAAATTAGCACCCCACAGTGCTTTGACCAAAAGGATAGGGATGGTAGGAGCATTGTTTTCCAAGCTTCCTCGGAACCTCGTGGACAGTGGGACTCCTGGATGGCCAGGATATCCATGGGTAAATTGTTTTGTAAAAAACTCAGTTTCCTAGCCCAGGATGGGGAGGCCTTGAGTCCGGCGATATTCAGCGTCCCTAGAGTGAAGGTTTTGCCCCATCATACCTTAGGTGCGAGGGGGTGGGCCCCGGGCCCACCAGCCTCTTCCAGGTCCTCACGGGCTTTCACAGCAGTGCGGGTATTAGCAGCAATGCTATCGGGGTTTTTGTTAATTTTTGTGGAAAGAGTCACATTGGCTTTGGCCTTCGCTTTTTGTTTTCCTGACGTCAGACGAATTTTTTGCGGTGCGGATTAGTTCAGTGCACCGTCGAGTGGGGCAAAAAAATTTTTTTTGGTAGGGATAGGTCCCAAGTCAATTTCAACTGGGGCTTGGGTGCAGCAATTGGGTGAGATCAAATCTCCCATCGGATCCTTGGATTGAGTGGCCCATTCAGCATGGGCCTCCCAATCTGATTGGGTGATGGATTCCTGAGTTGCTTCCACCGCAAAGGTCTCCATGTCCTCCTGGCGTTGTGAGTGTGGGATGGTGGTGGTGGCCTTGGCCGCTTCCTTGGCCGCGGTCCTACAGGCCCGCTTGGCCTTCTTCCACTCCTGCGGGGAGATGGGCTTTACCAATAGGTAGCAGCCTTGTGCTCCCCACAGGAAAGCCTCCTTGGTGCTTGTGGTTGGTTCATAGTGCGCCTCTCCACTGGCCATGGCCGCCGAGGGGTGCTCTTGGAATGTGACGCCCTCTTTGATGGGGCATGCGTGCGCCTTATGGCCGAACGCATCACAGTGGGTGCAAATGGGGGGCGCGCTGTCCACGGTTACCCAGAATGGGTGGGTGGTGTGCCCTGCGATGTCAATAAAGGTGGAGTGCGGGATCTGGGTTAGGTCCTTCACGATCTTTTCAGTTGGGGTCAGAACTGCGATGGCTTTGCCAGTGCACAGGTGTGGCATCAGCGTGAAACGTTGCCTTTTGAAAGATTATATTGCCATATATGGCAAGACCATCTTTCAGGTGTTGCTCCAAAATGTCACGTTTTACCGTAGTAGGCAAAAAGTCAAACGTGAGGAAAATTTGGCTTGATTTTGTCCATCTGGTGCATTTAGTTTCAACGACCTGTTGCCCTTTGGGGAGGTCGACCACTATGCGCACTGCTGCAGCCTCATCTGCTGCTATTTTGCTTTTGAAACCTAGGTCCAGCCAACTGCGCGACATGGAGTGAGGTGCAACGTACACCGCGGTCAGGAAAATTTTGTGTACATCTTTACAAAATTTTTCCCATAGGGCCATTTTTTGGATGTCCAGATACACACGGACTCCAAATTCCACCGATGAAAGTGGCTGGGAATGTGGCGTGTTGATGTACTGGTTGCATCGTGCTTGCCACGCGAGTATACCAGGGAAATTGTGACCACCAGTTTTTTAGATTATTTTCTATTCCACTGGATTCTCCGGGGCGTTTTTGAACGTTAGAGGCCGCGGGCCTTCCGCCTGCTCCTCTTGCCTTGCTTGCCCAACTGCTCCCAGACATGGGCGCAGACTAATCCCCTCTATGAGATTATCAAACTAGATTTAGTCTTGAATTGAATGGGTTGCAAAAGTGTTTGCAACGAGAAAGAAAAGTTTACGAATTTATAATTCTAGACATTAAAAGTATTTTTGAGAGGAAATACTGGCTGAGCGTTGGGCTGAGATCTAGGACTTCCATTCAACTACAATAATAGCTGTCATACTATTTATAATTAATCATATAAAATACTATACAATGTGGACAAATTGCACACAAACCCAAACCTGTGCAAGTAATAAATTTATAGGGTAATTGGCCGAACTAATATGATACCCCATAAATTTTTACAGGGGCTGCGCTGTCCACTATAACATGGAATTGGCAGGTTTCTTGCCCATCAATATTGAGCACAACGGTGTGTGGTATTAAGGTCAAATCTTCTGCTATGACCACAGATAGGGTGATCACTGCAATTGCTTTACCAATGCTAAGCTCCAGAATAAGCATGAAGCACTGCATTTTAGAAGAATATAATTTTCCATATCTTTTAAATCTATTGAGAGGTAACTATCAAGTATATATGTTTCATCGAAGTAGGGAAAAAGTCAAATGTAACAAATATTTTTAAATTTTTCCAACGTGTGAGCTTCATTTCAACCACCCTTTTATTTAAGGTGGTTGACCCAAAATAAACCCTCTGACAACCAACAGATCATACCAATTATCCTCCCAAAACTCAAACTAATACTCTAATTCTCAACTAAAAGCCAATTGTTTTTATATATCTCAGGCATATTATCTCAACGTCAATAAAATTCAATCATTTTATTAAAAGCTCAGGCCGAATATCCACGCACAATCAGGCCAATTATACATACAACAAAACTTGGCATTTGGTCCTGACTAATTAGAAAAGTACCAATAATTCAGTCCAAGAAATTGTCCAGGGATTGACATTTGATAACATCTAAAACTCCCATGGAGAAATAGACATCAGTAAATCATAATAAATTTACTGCCCTATGGCGAAATTTGTATGTTGATCCTCATAATTGGCACGATAGCACTTGCACATGGACCACCCAAATGGGGGAACCTAGTGCTTTTGAGAGAGGACTGCTGACGTCACAATTAGGGGTGTGTCAATTACTTAAATCAAAGCCAGAATTTCACAGAAGATGTATTTCATCAGCAGTATGACGAAACTCAACTGAAGAGGATCCTAGGACAATTTTGCACGTATTATTTGCATTTTTTTGTCCATGAAATCCTCAAGATTATATGAGAGTACTTTTCCACCAATAAGCCTAGCAATATGTCATATTTGTATCAGTTCAAGGGCTGAACTGAGGTGGAAAATAATCTGTAGAAATTGCGTGCTTAATATGTGGCTAGGAGATGCCCTAAAGGTATAAATATCAGCGCCTGGCCTAACGAATAAGCATCAAATAATATCATATAATCAAATAATTATATACTTTCCTATAACTATTTTCCCTGGCTTTTATAACAGAGTCTTTTCTTTGAAAAGTGTCAACAAGCTGGAATTGCCAAATCTAAAGCTTGTACCTTTACCTGCCTCAGTAGAAGTACCCAAATACATAGGGAAAATTGATCCTAAGGCCGACCAGAAGAGTCAGAATTATTTGAATACGCCTAGTGAGATTCTGAACGGTCAAAATACCGTAAAAAAGGCTAAATTGAGTATCATTTGGCCAAACATAAACCCAATTAAGCAAGCAGGATCAAATTTATTAAGTGAGCGATCCTCAAAATCTTACAACTTGTGCTTATACAAAATTGGTGACACTCTCTGAAAATGGACCCACACAACCAGTTCCTGGCATATTTGGACATACAAGAAAGTGACAATGTGATGGAAACTAGTGACAAGGAAAAATTTGATTATTTTAATACCAGCCATTAATGCTCTGATGCGGGTACCTCCTACTCCCTAGATTTTATCACAGTAGGGGGAGATCATATTGATACAACAAGCCCTATTGAACTTACATCTGAAAGTGTAAACGCTATGCTGGAAACTCTATATCAGGGTTTTAGATTGGTACTTCACAAATTGATCCATCCTTCGGCCTGTTCTATACCTTAAGGAATAGGCGCTCAAGATGGAGATATACATGAAGTACCACAATGCAACCATGGCATTTCTTGCAAAACGTCTCACAGACAGTCAAGCAACTAACAAATTTCTGGTTAACTTTGCCCAACCCTCAATTAAGCATACCCAGAGAATCCTTGCTAGACAAAATCTAGAAATCACGGAAATCTACCATGTACAAGGGGAGGAACAATCTTCCTGAAATTCTTTACCAGACAAATTTAATTTTAGTTTTATGGAAGTCTGAAAAGCAATTGTAGATAATATGGGACTTGCCAATGAAGCTCATGGGAGATTAAACACCCTCAAGGAGCTCCTAAACAAAGGAGTACCAAAAGATAGCTGCAGAAGTCTTGCTCACCATGGGCTATCGCATGAATAAGTGCAAAATAAATACCTGCTGCCAAAAACTGGAAACTCATTCTAATTTTCTGTTATCTCAGACAGAACGACTCACCATACATGCCACTTTGGGCCAAAGAAATCACCCAGACTTAAATTCAAAGCATGGTGACTTTGTGAATTATGTTTGGACCAAGCTGGATACTGTGAACAAAAACATCAAAGACCTTAAAAAAACCAGCTGTCCTGAATAGGGACGAGTATGATGCCCAGATCAAATAGGAATTCAAAAAAATTTAAACTGCTGTGTCAAGAATGCAGGCCAGAGATACTTTAATTACTCAGGAGAATTGGGAACTCAGAATGCAATTATCAACTACAAATTCTCGAGTAGACAGTATGGCCAAAGATATTAAAAGCACAACGTCCAACCAAGCTTTATTTGAAGAAAAGTATAATCACCACAAAAAATGATTGTAATCCCTCAAAAAGCAAAGCTGCCAGTGCTCACCCAGCCTTGACAATAAAGAAATGGGAAAGAGTTCTTCCTGTTTGACAGAAAACAATCTGGAATTGACAACTAAGGACTGAATTCAAGCATTGGAATCCAGTAATTTGGAGCAATATCATGAAATCAAATCATTGGAAGTTGACACCAATGCAGAAACTGATATTTTGAACATCCATTTATGCCTAGAGTCCTAGCATCGATCCTGACCTCAGATACTCCCCAATGGGAAAGAGGGCCAATTCTAAATGATGATACACTAAGACATTCAAGAAGAAGTACAACCCCTATGCCTGAAACAGGGCGAGATAACTTTAAACCATTGAACTTACCAAAGAATGATAAGGATGGGAACGTCCACTATTTTCTCAAGATATTTGAAAAAGCAATGTGGGGACCATCAGACCATGCAAAAGGATCAGCACTGATCAACTCACTTGATGCCCATAGCTTTGTTCTTGTTATGCCCTATTTGGGCGACGATTGGTCCTATATGGAAGCCTAAATTGCAGTGACAAAACAATTTGGAAGGCCTGTGAAAGTTTAAGCCAGAAAAAGAGCTTCTTAATATTGAATTCAAGCAGAATGAGACTATTAAGGATTCTGAGGACAGATTTTTCCATGAGGCACAAGTCTTGCTCAGGTGCAACGCAATAGTTCATTTGACACTAAGATTGTGACGGAACACGCAGTCATGACCTACCATGAATTGCACAATGTCATGATACCTGCATTTAATAAAGAAATGGAAACCCAAGAGTTTATTAATTACTTAAGAAGCTGCTCCTGAAGTTTCACCAACCCTAATTGTCCCAAGGACCATCAAAAATTCTGATTTTTGGGCCCAAAAAGTAACACTATGTCTGACCAAAGGAAAATTTCCCGAACTATGAACCAAAAACTGAGCAAAAATAGCACAGTGCCAATTACATGCATAAATTGTGGTTGAGAAGGACATTTTGCTAGCCAATTGTAAAAATTTTCTATAGTGGTTATTATCAGCAAACAACCATAATAATCTTTTTACTGCACAGGTTTGGTTTCTTGTGCACTTCATCCGCGTTGTATAGTATATTAGATTATCAGTTGATAATTGTATGATGACTGTTATCCATAGTTGAGTATAAATTCTTATATCTCATCCCATCGCTCGTCCAGTATTCCCAATTAAATACTTACAATGTCTTGATCTAGGGATTTGTTCCCTTGTTCTGTCCAACCCAATCTTCACTGAGATTCCCTGGTGACAGTCTCTTTGGTACAACACACAGTTGGCAGCAATCCCCAATTGTGTCTCCTTCTTTTCTAGATCCCCACTAAGATCCTTACTCTTTTTCTTAAAGAGTCTCCCAATTATCACACACAGCAATAATATCCTTGAGAGAGAATAGAGCAAATGGATGCTGATAAAGTTTTATAAGCTGAGATTCTACTGTATATTCTGTTTTTTACTATATATGAATTCTGGGAAATTTATAGTGGGGGATCTGGCCATACTTCAGTTAACACCTCTTCAATGAAACGGCAGCTGTTGCCATTGAATCACCCACCCTTGTCTCAGGAGCGATGGTCTTCCCCATCCAGGCTAGGAAACCATTGTTGGACTTCCTTGAGAACTAAATGGAAAGAGTCAGAAAATGTGTCCCTAACGTTTTCCTCTCGATCCAAGCAAACTAACCATATTTGACTAGTAACCTGCTTAAGTAATGGGACTTATTACCCATTAAGGCAGGTCACACACCAACTGATCAATTCACTAGTTGCAGGCGGCATCACTCGCCTCGCATCTTACTACTCATTCCCAATCAGTTGGTGATGAAACCTGACGAATCCCAATCAGTACACCTGATAGTTAATCACCATCAGATGCCCCTATTTCATCGGCAACTCTGCCTGATGAGACCTTAAGTATTTGTCCGGATCAATCCCTGACAGATACAACCAGGCGAATATCCCAAAATCCCCCAAACATAGTTACTCTGAAACTCGGGCCAACTGATTTCCAATTCACTTCACCTTGGGGAATTTTCCCCTAGCGATTTCTGGTAATCTAACAGGATGAGAATATGGGCAAAAATCCCAACACATCCCCCCTCTTGCCTAGATTTCTAATGAGAAAAGTACTGGGGAATGAGAACACCTCTTTGGATACTTGGTCAAATACTTCATTGGCTCAAGTGGAGTAAACTCATCAATACTCAACGCTGCTCAGGATGACCTTCAGCATGCAGCTCTATTCTTCTTCCTCCTCGCTACCACCTACTCAGAGCGCGGTCCCCATGATCTACTGTCATGCCAGGATGATTGATTTACTTGTGACGATATTAGCCCCAGGATCCAGTTTTCTCCCTTTCAGGGCATATGACCCGCTGTCATATTCAGGATTCTTGGTCTGGCATCTTTGATTTCCTGATTTACTTCTCATCCTAGACAGGAGACTCTTGCCATTGATGTTCAATTTGCAGCTCAATTAAGAATACTTATTTTTATTTGCCCTTGTTATTTCTCTCATAACCTCTTGGCTCAAGTCATTCCTGATTCTTCTCTCAGAGAGCAGATCCCATTAATTTTGAGATTAACTTCTCTGAAATTGGAGCTCAATGGATTGTAGAGTGCATAATGTCGACTTCCTTATAAGTCTGACATCCCCTCTCTCATCCAGCTCATATGTCAAATTCTGAGTTGTGATACCAGAAGCTTCTGAATAGTTTGTCTAATCAAGACCTCCGGCTCTTCCAGCAAATGAGTCAGGATGCATGTCAGAACCTCTTCTATGGTACTTCCAGGACTCATACGCCTAGTCTGGTGCCAGTGGCTAGTCCATCTTTGTCAAATTACTGGAAACGGTAATTAATTCCACCTAAAACAGGCTTGCAATCATTTCAAACAACTCTCAGCTGATTCTTCCTCTGTCATCAATTCCAGAGTTGAGTTCTGAAACTCTTCTGGATTTACCTCCTTTCGCTGATGCACTGACCATCATTGTGGATGCTCTGGAGATTATGCCATTTGCTCTTGATTGCTCTTTCCTTGCCAGGTTGGACCTGCTTCCTAAGTTTCTCTTCCAACTCGGACAATATTACAAACCTGCTGTCCTGTCTACCGAGCTCAAAATTGGTAACAGTATTCATTTTGAGCTCCCCTACACTGAACTCCAGGCCCAAGTCACCGAAGCTTTGTCCCTAGCGCTGAATCCCTTTGATCTTGATAACATCCTGGATCAGGATACCGCCGCTTATGCTCTTTGCTTTGCTGGCGAAGTTCTTTGAAGCTGGTCCATGAAGCTTCCAGCCTGTCCTGGGTTTCACCATTCCTTAAGCTTCAGCTTCCAAGAAGCCTGTAGTCATCACTTGAAGGATGCTATTTGTTCCCTGCTTGACTATCTCTTTACTGGCGCTTCCCATCAGTATCTTCTGCTGATGGCTTTAGTAGGGAGCATGATTTGGTAACCCCCATCAAGCATCCCTTGTTTGCTGCTGGCCCATATGTCTGGAGTTTGATGAAGCCCATCATCAGGCGCTCAAGTCTTATCTTCCAGCTCCGGTACCATATTGAGATTACTCAGGGTTATTTGCTGACTGCCTCTTCTTATACTGTTGCTTTCCTTTCCACTCCAGGGTTTTGCGATTGGCTTCTTCTGACAATTCAATTTCCCTTCCCCTATTTGCTTTCTTTAAGGGCTCTGCGTCTGCCCAAAGAATGTGGTTTTGTGTAGGTATAGCCCTCGCTAACATCTGATCTCACATCAGTTTTGACGGGCTGTTCATTCCTACCATGATCAAACCTCCATCCCCCAAGAGGTGACATAGGCGGAATCATCCACGTATCAAGGACAATTTATATAAAAACAAAAATTACAAAACTATATTGATTTTTTCTATGCAGTTTATAATCTTTTTCCTCCAATATCTTTTATCATTTTTTTATTTTTATTCTTCTTTTTTCATGGGACTTGACCTTGTTTCAGAGGCCCCATTTTTTATTTTTCCCCAAACTGGGTCTTGGGTATTTAAACCTGCTAGTTTTCTATGGTTCAGAGGTCCTTTTTTCGGACTTAACCATTTAGAT
>JAKSZP010003665.1:0-14044 GCA_022478985.1 Massospora cicadina | reverse complement strand
ATTCTTGGGTGAGTTAACCCAGGCAATGTTAACCTTTTTAAATCATGCCCACTGGTCATCAATCTATATGTCAAGGCTAATCCCATCCCTCTCACCATAACCAAATCAACTTTACTACTTATGTTCAAACATGCTTTCACTTGGCCTGGGAGAAAAAAGTTTGTCATCAGATAATGGGTTAAATTTTACCTCATTAGCCATTCATGTTCTGACTACCTTGTTAAGTACCACCCAATCTTCAGTTGCTCTTACAATCTCACCATCAACGGTGCTGTAGGGAGAGCTAATAGAACCCAGGTATCAATTTAAGGTTGACTTCTACCCTGACCCAATGAGATGGAATCAGTATCTCCCCAGTACCCTATAAGCATACAGAGTAAGCTACCATTGGGCCTTAAAGATATACTCTTTCAAGGTCATTGTGGGAATTGCCCAAAATTACTATTTGTTTATAGCCTACTTTTGACTCAGCGACCTCTGAGATGGCTAAATTAGCTATGCAAGTCCTAGATGGAGAGGATTAGATTATAGGCTACTACATGGTTCTAATTTGGCAACCAACCCATGTGAAATGGGATACTTTAATTCCTGACACCAAAACTTTATATTAACCAGGTGGCTTAGCTCACTTCCATTACCGTTGGCCCAGAGGGCATGTGACCAAGTAATCTATACCTTAATATGGCCATTTTTAAGGGGTTTTTTATAGAAAGGGGTCTTAATACTCCATCGTGAATCCTACTCATGGCACCGTAGTTAACTGGGTACATGGATATTTTTAATATTGTTTATACTCCTTTTGACAGGACCTTGAGGAGAAGTATCGTTGAAAAAACTTGATACTGAAGAACCATCCCATAAGACTGCACAGATCCTGTTTTCTGAACCCAACTTGAGGTTTCCTAATTCCAACCAAGCTCAAAACAAGTTCTCAAAGGATGATGCATGTCAGAAAATTACCTAGATGGATTCCTCCCAATAATATCAGAATTAGGGGTGTCAGTTAGTTGGGCGTGATTTCCAACTAACTGCCTAGTTTGATATTATTTCAATGTTATAATTGCCAATCAGTGCTCCCCATTTGGGTAGGTTGAGCCCATTCAAAGTATTGGGGAATAATCCCTGATAGTATTAATTATTTAGGTTTGGCGGAGTCATAGTTTGATGCCAACTGCCAAATTGTGGGTGATTATGGGATTTTCTGGTGGAAAGCCAATGTATTCATTATCAAACATCTTATGATGATTTTGCTGCTTCAAATCTGAATTTGGTGGAATCCAAACTTGATGCTGACCGCCATATGTGGCCAATTGTGGGAATTTCTGGATGAGAGCTGATGTATTCATTATCAATCATCTGACTATGATTTCTCTATCCTAAATTGAATTACTGGTGACTTATGCTGAGGATGCTCAAAATTATTTATAATAATAGTAATTTATATATGGCTAACTGATGACTCATGTTGAGGATGAGTTGCCCTAATATTTGGTGATTGTGACAAGCAGAATGGTAGGGAATCATTGCCACAAATGACTGACAATTGGTTGAAGTTCTGGATTATATGGCCATGGGATTTTCATAGGTGCAGTAGCCTAGAGTATAAGTAGTCATCCTTCCCTCCAAATAAAAATCTCTAATTTGCACACTTTCTATTTATTTAAAGTAGCAAGAGCTACTAAAGTGGGTAAAGGTGGGACTGGAGATCCCCAAAGTAGGCGTGGGGTGACGCGCCTGGAGTTGCCAATTCTGCCAGCTCTCATATCCAGCCCTACAAGGAACCAATGGGAACCTGGCCAACTGGCCATCAATAATGATGTGCTGATGGCTGTCAGCCATTAGGATGGTTCAGCACAGGAATGCCATAGCCACCCAGGATGGGGGATGAACTCACTGGGGCACACCCAAGAGCGGCTAGCGATTGGTCATGAGGGAGAAGGAGCAGGGGGTCAGGCTGCCCAGGGAGGGGGATGAGGACCACTGATGCACTACCAATTGGGCCAATGCTCTAAGTGTAACAGACCATAAAACCCTCAGTTCTGACCGCCTATATTTAAAGTTCCTTTGGTGCAATGACAAGCAATTAGAGCGGCCTAACCAAAGCAGGAAAGAGGTTTGGGGCACCAACAGCACCAAACATTTCGCCTACTATTGGTTAAGCACATCCTCATGATTGGTCTGACCCAACCTCATGAAAGCTCCTCAGAACTGAACACCCAAAAAAGACCACAGGTATGCGAGGTATGAAAACCCCAAAACAACCTTTAATTTTATTCAGGAACCATATAAAGGGACCACCAACCAGAGCTCAGCTGGGGAGCAACTGACAATGCTCCCCAGGATGGGAATGTTAGGATAAAAATTCCAAACTGAGCTTTGGAATGGGCAGGCGCGCCTTATAAAGGCAGCGCTTTGGGGACTTCACCTGAGCTATCGATTAGGCTCACACAAGCCTAATTTACAGCTTGGGTGAGGCACAACCCAATGTCCAAAACAACCAAACACAAATGTTTTAAAGCAATCTGACTCAGATTTGGAAATCTGAATCTAAGTCAGAATGTAATGAATGAGACAAACTCATCAGTTACACTAAGGCAAAGTCATTGGTCTGCTCAGTTATAAGTCTCAGGGAGTGTCCTTTGGCTCTCAATTGAGCTATCTTTCCGTTCCCAAATAAGAAAACACCAAAGAGGATGGTGGTATCCCTCATCACCCAGGGTGACCTCTCCCACATAGATGATGAGCGATGGGTGATAGCCCATCTACTTCAGATCCCACCCCCAATTCCCTCACTCACCTCAGCAGAACTGTTGCAGGGAATTAGTGAAATCTGTGCCAAGATTATTGAACTGAAATCGGTTGGATCTAATTTGGGTGGCAATTGGGCTGATGGCCAAAATTTGAATGGCTATAAAAGTATGAAGAATGAGATATTGGCCAGATCGCCTGATGGTTCCAATTTAATCCCAAAATCAGTAAAACAAATATTGGGCAATATTGATGAGACTTTGAAGCCCTCTGATAGTAATTTGGGCGTTGCACCTGATGAGCTACTATTGACCAGATGGATGGTTAAATGACTGAGCGCGGGTGGGTTGGCCGTCCTGAACCCATTCCCAACCAACTGGTCCCATCCCTATATGGGATGGCCTTGGGGGATTCCTGTTGCTCATCGAGCCAAATGCTGTCATGCTAACCATCAGAAACGTAATCAACCCCTGGTTCAGACGTTTGAGGTCAAACCAACAGAGTCTCAGCCCACTGCCAAATTTTGCAATGTTGGTTCCCAAAGAATAAACCCCCCCACTACTATCCAATTCACCGGTTAGGCTGAATTTGTGGATCCTGCCCACGTCATTGTCACTACCCAACTGACCACTATTTAATCAGTTGCATGGCACTGAGAAAATTGTTGATCAATTTTCTTACTTTATTTCCCAAATAAAAAATTTTTATTAAAACCCCAAATTTTTATCTCCTTCCTTTTGACCACATTCCATATGGTATTTACCTGGTGGTCCACCGCTCCACACTCTGGGTGGGCCTTACCAATTCTCTTGGTTACCATGATTCCCTCTATTACTAATTGGACTCAACAAGTCCAAAATTTTGGCTCTACAACCTGGTTCTCATGACCTTCCGGCAGCAATATACAGGGATTTTATGGCCCCATGTTTGTCAACTACAAGAGAAAATTTGTCTCTCTTCTACCCCCAACAAAATGGTTTCCACAACCAAGAATCTTGCAGAAACTATCCCAGTAGTTTCCACCCCTGTTACCAGAACCCCTGGTTCTGAAGTCTATTCAGTGTGGTTTGCCGTTGGGATACTCCTAACTCTGACATTCCACCACCATTTTGTGGTATCCTATTTCCCAGCTCCATATCAAGTCATACGGTCGGCAATGCTTCTGGCATTCTGGCTTGCTTTCTGGATACTTACACATCCCAACTGGCAGGCCAGTCTAAACTTCTTCTGCCGTTTCCATGACATTGGTTGGTGGGTTAGACGTAGACTTGTAGGGGGTTGGTATGCCTATGATTTTGAAACAGCAAGGGACAGCCAGTCTCCATACTGGTTGGCTTGGCACACTAGCGGAGCCCACTGCCTTTGAGAAAAGCAATTTTCTGACAGTGTGTATCCAGTGATTATCTACACATGGACCAGGACATAAAGATTTTGCCCATCAACAAAAGGCTATATATGAGGGGCCATGTCCACAACAAAACTATAAATATCTAAGGTCCTAAATATAGGGTAGCTTGTTATATATCCAACCCATTTAAAACCCCACCAGGCCTGGTTGGTTTAATTTTAATCTTTTGATATATCCTAGCCATCCCTAGCTATGGCCTAACCTAGAACTCTAAGCCCAATTGAAGCTGGAGGGGTTCCAAGTACCTAAAGCTCCAAAAGCCTGCATTTCCCAATGGGTTTAATACAACCAGGTTTATAGTATTCTTAAAGGGTATAGCATGGGACCAGGTTTATATTAGGCTTAAAGGGTAAAGCAGAAAGGTAGGGTACAGGCTTAACAAATTTATATCCTATAGCAAACTTAGATGAACCTTGGTACAGCTGATCTATTACAACTAGCCAGAAAGTTTTGAATTTGAGGTGAAAAGGTCACGTATTTGAACTATATGCCTTCCATAGAACCATTTAGTTAAGGTACCTCCATCAATAATCATCCCATATGGTAAACTTTGCCCTCCACTTACTTGGTATAGCATAAGCTAAAGTTACCTCCCCAAAATGGTTAAGGCCTGGGTAATTTAACTATTTAAGATATTTAAAACCTCAATATTTTAAAAAGGTATTCCTTATTAAGTATTATAAGGGTTATATCATAAAATTAACCAGATGGATTCCTCCCAATGATATCAGAATTAGGGGTGTCAGTTAGTCAGTTATGATTGCTAGCTGATCGCCAAGTTCAATATTATTTTAATATTATATTTGCTGATTGGTGTTCCCTATCTGGGTGGGATGAGCCCTTTCAAAGTATCAGGGATAATCTCCAATAGTAAAGTTATTTGAAGGTTGACACCGGCAACTAATGCTTAAGATGTTGACTAATTACTAATCATTCAGGTTCAGTGATATCCTAGTTTGATATTTACTGCCATATTGTGGGCCATTGTGGGTTTTTTTTAGTGGAAAGCCAATGTTTCCAATATCAAACATCTGATAATGATTTTGCTGCCCCAAATCTGAGTATTGGCAACTTATACCAAGGATGTGTGATTATATTTATGATAGAAAGTTATATATGACTGACTGGCAAATCATGCCGAAGATAGGTCAAAATAATATTTGGTGTTTGGGACAAATGGACTAGGAGGGAGTCAGTACTACAGGTGACTGAAAATTGAATGAGGTTCCAGCTTGGATAGTCAATGGGTTTCGAATAGGCAGAGTAGCCTAAGTATAAATAGTTATCATTCCCTCCTAATAAAGATCTCTCTTTCACCCATCTTTTGTTAGTTGTTAGTAGTTAGTCTGCTAGATTAGGGGAAGATGGGACTAGAGATCTCTGAGGCAGGTGTGGGGTGATGTGCCTGGAGAGGCAAATGCTGCCAGCTCCCATACCTCTGCCCTACAAGGAACCCCCAATGGGAACCTGGCCAACTAGCTACTAACAATGAGGGGATGATAGCTATCAGCTATGAGGATGGTGTAGCGTGGGAGTACCATAGCTTCCCAGGATAGGAGATAAACTTGCCAGGGCACACCCAAGAGGGGCTGGCAATTGAACATGAGGGAGAAGGAGCAAGGGGTCAGGCTGTCCAGGAAGGGGGCTGAGGACCACCGGTGCACTCCCAAGTGGGGCCAATGTGCTAAGGCAAAGTTGGTGGTCAGCTGGGTTAGTAAGTTGAATGTGGACTTGTAGGGGGGTTGGTACAGCTATGAAGGTGAAACAGCAAGGGTCAGCCAGTCTCCATACTGGTTGGCCTGGCACACCAGTGGAGCCCACTATTGTTGTAAGTGATTCTCTGACAGGATAAAAAACTGGTTGCAACTTCCACCCTCCCCAATAGTCTACCATCCTTTTCAACCTTACCCAAGGTCAATATAGGTTACACCCACCAACCATCTAGGTAACGTAAAGTAAGCCTTCCAGCTACCTCTAAGCTTCCAATGGGTAGGCCGGTATGCTGGTGACGTTGGTGGGGGATAGGTTCAACCACCGACCTATGATGACTGTGCTGGGAATAAAATTAGAGGTTATACCCCAGACCTTAAAGTACTGAACGATTTAACAATTGGAGCCCTTATACCCATCTAGGTATGGACTTCATTATGTGATATCTATTCAGTAGGGCAAAGGTGACAAGTTTTACCACAGGTTGAGGGGATGAGCTTACCATCTAGCCCATAAAACCTTTTATACGTTTAAGTTTTCAGTTAGGCGATCAGGTGGTTTACTATGATCCCGATGCACTTTACCAAAGTATCTCCGCAGTTGTATGAAAACCTCCCCCCAAAAAACCTTTTACAACCCGAGCTTTATGGGGTCGGTGTCGCGTATAAACTTAGTGGGGAGTTTAAATCTGATGCGAATGATGCCAATTGTAAACTTAAGGGTTCGAGGCTTGATGGTCGGGCTTCAAAGGATTATAGGAAATCGACTTTCATCCAAAAGTTTAAACGAGGGTTTCACCAAAAAGGGTCGACAGGTTTAGCCCACTTGATACCCGTCCAGGTAAAAAGAGCACTCGGGTGGGGGTTTTACTTTATTTTTAAGCTTAGATCAACCCATCCTACCATTGTATATCGATGGGTTGGACGTTAGCTACCTACGTTAAGTACGCTCGAGCGAGATGCCGGTTGGCCGATCCCCAAAGTGGATGGCAGGGTCACGAGCTATACGGGGGGTTTATTTGATCTTCTTGGATTCGGTTTGAAGCTCCAAGGGCCGGAGGGTAGCTTCGGTAAGGTCACCAGGTCGGGGGTCGGTTGCCAGGATGGGCTTATGGGCCAAGTTCGAAAGGCTTGGGCTGGCATCCGAGTCGAGGGTGGGGAGGTTGGGGTGGGAGGAGGACCTAGACACCGAGGCGGAAGAATCCCCCTCGGTGTCAGAGAATAGGCGCTCACTCACCAGCTCAAAGGGGGTCAAGAACCAGTTGAGGGCCGAAAAGGTGTTTGGGGATAGGCCGCCGGAGGAGAGTGGGGGGTTGGCATCTTCGGAAACTATCATCCGGTTGGTTTCGAGGTCGGGGAACAGCTGGGGGCCTAGCTCCGTCACTAACGCAGTGATTTCGTTGGAGAGGCGTTCGCGGGTCTCCTGCAGCTCTCGTATAGAGGCGCTGCCACACATGACCAGGAAAAGGGGCGGCAACGAACTAGAAGGGTGATCAGCAAGCTAAGGCCGGAGCCTACCGATAGATATCCAGCCCCCGCTCGCCGAACTGGAGGCAAAGGTAGGAGATGATGGGTAGCACCAACAGCGTGGCGAGGAAGACGAGCGCCCGGATAAAGCGGGGGCGTCCGCCCCCGGAAAGAACAGGTACGCGAGGAAGGCGTAGCAGCAGTACAGGGCAGGCCCCAGCCCCAGCCCGATCAGGATCTTCCAACTGGAGATGACGTCCTTGGCGGCGATCTTGACGGTAGAGTTGGCCAGCGCCTCTGGTATAATTCAGCTATCTTGAGCATGCGAGCCGTTACCCTTCTGCTTCCGCTTGCTAACGACGCTGGCCGTTATATAGATGGGCGAGTTGAGCACCACCCTATAAAGTCAGTGGTTAAATGGTGCATACGGTTACCCCGGGAGCGCCAAAAAGGCCAGGATCGCAAGGAACACCACTCGCCGGAGGAGGCGGAAGGTTGCCCGCAGCCGGTTCATCTTGGTGGTCTTGACCTGATGGTCGCGGATCCCAAACGTCTCGAGCTGCTGGTTGTACTCCAAAACCCGGGTTCGCAAACTCTGGATACGAGGGTCCGATTGGAAGTGGAGGTACCCCTCAATCAGCCGCCGGTTTAGCTCCACGACCTGGCTAATTTTAAGCTTTCGGTGGGGTGGCCGGTACAGGCGCCTAATCGCTTGGATGACCTAGTCCAAAAGGGTAAGCCGCCCGAAGCTCATAGAGTGCCACCTTTAGGGTTTCGTAATCGGGGGCGGTGAGGGTGATGTTCTTGAGCGCGGCCGAGATGATCTCAAGCAGTTTGGTCCCCGCAGCTCTCTTCTCCTCGCCCCCCAGGCGAAACTGGTCCACCATCTCCTTCGGTATGGAAATGGGGGTCCCATACTCGACCACTGCCCTGGAGCGGAACCGGTCCGGGTGAAAATAGCTAAGACCTGAAGCCCAACGTCAAACTTAGCCCCCACAGGCGCAGCAAGGAAACCAAATTACCGCACGGGACGATTTTGACCTCCAGCTCGGGGTTCGAAGCCATAGCGCCGAGCGACATTATCGCAACCCCGGCTTTAAGGTGGTTAGCCGATCAGTTCAACTTACCTTTCAGAGGGAGGAGCTGAGTCCGATCGTGGGACCCGCCCTCCGGAAAGATCCCCACACAGCCGCCCCTATTAAGTGTCTCATAAACTGACTGGTACACCACCGAATGGTCCAGGCGGGGGATACACGTAAAGTCAACCCCGGTTGGAGAGCTTAGAGCCTCCAACGCGAGTTGGTCGCCAATTGGGGCCTTTATCACCAGCTCGGTATCGGAGATGACCTCAACCACCTCGGCGGTGACCTTCATCCCAGAGAAACTCAAGAGGGCCCCGGGTTGGATCTGGTGGGTGAATTTCGTACCGACCCCATATAGCCTTGCCGGCTCGGTAAGCCGCGCGGCCAGCCTAAGCCTCCCCACCCCCCGGGTGGCGTTATCCTGGGCCCTGGCGACGGGGACTAAATAAATTAGCCAAATCGGCGGCACCCACTTGCTCCGGCGAGTTTCGAGAGGTGGCCAATGAGGGGGCGGTCGTAAGATTTCTTGGCGATGAGGTAAGCGATGCGGCGGCGGGCGTGGCGGTTAAGCACGATGGGGTCCAGAAACTGGTTCGCGTGGGGGGCGCCGACAAAGAAGACGGGGCCGGCACTGGGGATATGGTGGGAACCGCGGGCCTCGATGTCCCGGAAGAAGATGTCCACCACCAGCGATAGCAGCCCGTTGGTCAAATCCACAAGCAGGTATTCCAACCCCATAACTGACGTATGCTGACGTATTAATTTTTTATAAAAAAGCACACACTCAGCTTAAAATATTTATTAGTTTAATTCGGCGGAAACCTTTAAAGAAAAAACTTTACAAGAGATGTTGAACAGGTAAAACTGGTGAGTGAGCGTATATCTAATCCGTAACCCCCTACTCGGTTGGTACCCTTTAACCCTTAAGTTTTATTCCCTAACCCATCCCATCCAACCTTTAAACTCCAATTAAAGTTTAGCCCGAATTTTTGTTTTTCTATCAGCTTAGCCGAATATTAAAAATCGCTTAATTAACCTCTTTTTCGCTACTTGAAGTTGATCGATAAAATTTAACCTAAATCCTTACCCTTATTACCCTTCACTTATATCTAACTCAAAGTTAATGTTAAACATAGATCCTACCCACCTCAGTTTATCATCTTAAAGCTAATAATCCCATAAAATCTACTGCTTATTTACCATCCTATCTCATTATTACCGGATGAAACTTCTTTTAGAAAAAGAAAAAGCCCTTGTCTATAGATAAAAACATGTGCTTTTATAGATTTATAATGCCAACTTTTTTTTAGTACTAGATGGTTTTATAATGCCAACTTGATAACAAAAAAGTTATATTTATACCCAACAATTTCTATAAGCCTAGGTTTGACATTCTACCTTGTGAAAGCTACCATCCTAAACCTTTAAGTTTAATTTAATCCTAGGCCTTACTTCCAATATATAGATTTGGGTTCATACTCCCAAACAAGCTATCTAAAGCTGACGCAGATGGGTTGGAACCCCAGCAAGTTTTAAACTCGCCACTGCCATGTGGGCTACGATCTCAACACTCAAGCAGTTTCAGGAGTATCGGAACCCATGGCTGCTACTTTACGCTTTTTAGTAACTTTAAACTTTAAAATTTATAATTTTTTATAATGAGGATGGGGAAATATAGGCACTGGGGCTAAGTAAGATGAGAGCTAGCCTATTAGATTAACCCCTTCCATTATTTTACAATAGTGGGAGGCTGATAGTGGGATACATGAGGATTTATGATGGGTAGGGTGGTATGCAATTTGGTCACATGATAATTTGGCCTATCAGAACTCTCAAAAGGCATTTCATATTAATAAAGCTGAATTTTATATAGCAGGTCTGTAAATCTGGGGAGTGCCCCCACTTGGACCAGGTGGCATTCCCATTTCCATCAAAAAAGGGACTGAGAAGGCCAGCTGCCCCTCTCATCTCCCAGGGCGACCTTGCCCATGTGGTGTACAAGTGATGGATAACAGCTTACCCTTTAAGGACCCTGCTGCCTATCCCAGTATTAGATTTGGATGAATTAATACTACAAAAAAGGGAATTTTTGTTGAGTCATCAGGGAGTTGGAATTCTCATGGTATGAAAGGTTCAAATAAAGTTGATGGCAGCAAGTCTTTGGCATCAAGGCCTGAGAGTCCCAAACCTTTGACAACAAAGCCTGACAGATGCATAATTTGATGAAGAAAGTATCTAATATCAACTATTTGGGGAAACTTGCCAAGGGCATTGGGCCATTAGGAAATATTGCTACCAGTTCATAACCCTTCCCAGAAAATTCAAAATCCTCATTTGATAAATCCCACTTGGTCAAACGGATGCCAAAGTGACCAGGTGTGGGTAAATTAAACACCCCAAATCCTTTCCTGACCTCTTGGGACCACCCAATGTGGGGTGGCCTTAGGAGGTTTCTGTTGTCCATCTGGTGAGATGCCATTATACTAATCATTGGAACTGTGGTAAATCTGCAATTTGGGTATCTGTGAACAAACTGATGGTGACTCAGCCCACCACCAATTCTTTCAAAGTCAGTTCTAAATAAATTCATTTTCTCCCCACCTCACTCAAAGTTCACCAGGTTAGGTCAAATCTTGAGGGCTCTGATCCCACACTTTACTAAGCTATTCCCCAAATTGATTATCTATATAAGCAGTTTTAATATACTGATAAAATTGACAGTCAATTCACAAATTTTAAAATTCTTTAAAAATCTTCCTGCACTCCAATTTATTTGGTTAGGTTCAAATATTTTCCTTGCTGAATCCCTGAAACATCTCCAATTGGCCCCACGGACCTCATATTGACTGGCCAATTCCAGTCATGTTAGCAACTTTAGTTCCTACTGCAGTCAATTTGGCTTATCATGTTATGACATTTTTTAGAACTCTCCCCACTTGTGGAGGCCATCCACTAGCAGGATTAGGTATTTTGTGGGCCCAACTATCCCCACTATAGGCAAGGATCCACCCCCTTGCTAATGTTGTTGCACCCAGTTCTCCTATGGGGAGCACCAAACTACCCAATATGATCATGCAACTCCCTACACCCAAGCACGTTGGGTCTGATGCAACAACAGCCTGGTTTCTCACTGGGCTGCTTTTTATGCTAGTGGCACATTGACACTCAATTGTTACCTATCTTCTCACACACTATAATGTTGTTTGAGCGGCAATGCCTCTGGTATTCTGGAACACCTTTTGGGTGCTTTTGCATCCTGACTGGCAGGCCAGTCTAAACTTTATCTGCCATTTCCCTGACAAGGTTGAGGATAGGGATGATGTAATTGTTGGGTAACATTTCAATAATCTTACCAATCATCTATCTTCAAAGTATTTTCGCCTCAGCTGATTAACACAAGTCTTAGTGGATAATTGGCTGATAAAATATTTTATCCCCCTGAACCCCATTCAGGGCTATAAAAAAAGTGGTATTTCTTTAGGTGGCAGCACTAGATTTGAGTTAGTGCTTGGGTGAACATCCAAGGGAGTTGGCCTATTCTGCTGGGGTTCAGTGGTGCTGAACTAACAACTTGCCAACTATTTGGCCAAAAGTTGGGAGTCAAAGGGTTACTATAATCATAACTTTTCCGCCAAAAGTTTGGTGGAAGATTATTATTAAAATCGGACTTATTCTTCACAGAGGCATTCTTACCAACTTGTCAAACATCCAATTATATGACAAGGTGCAAAAAAGACTTTAGAAGGTATTTACTGATAACTCACCAGGTATATAAGCCAATAAAGCTAAATTATAAGAGGATAGCCGACCTCCCTACCCCAGGTTACTGTTCACCAGTTTAAGAGGTGTTTATTAAATTAGAACCCATACCCAACTGGTCATGGTGTTAGATGAGAAGTTATTGTTGAAGTGATAGAACCTTATAGATATTTTGTTCAGTTTATAGGTTAAATCCTACTACTGAGTTGGTGAGGTATAAAAAGGTGTATGGTAGACTCTTCCAAGATATCAAAACTCATGCTTTTAGGGTAAATCTTACCTATAGTGGGATGACTAAAACTCCTGATATTATCCATCAAAACAAAAAAATCGTAGGGTGGGTAAGTCTAGTAATTGTACTTCAAAATTTTAAATATAGGAAGGTTGAGTCAGTTAATCATATACCAAACAATTAGTTGTAATAAAGACTGATATATTCCATAATACCTTCTAAAATCCTATACAGGGAGTATCCCAGAAGCTTCAAAAAATTATTACCTCCATAGCATCGACTAAGCTTGAGTTGGTCCAGGGAGAAGTGATATCATAACTTATGACCTGATTGTTGGAGCAAATTGGAGAAACAGGGATGACATGTATTGGGCCAAAGTAAATAAGTAGGTCGCCCTCCCTGATCTCAGTCATACCTTGGATCAATGGTGGGTGCAGGCCCAGCAGGCCCAGGTTGGCTCCGAGAAGCCATATGATGAAGTCTGCAACATTACATCAACAGCATTAAAAAACACATAATATGTTGTAAATGGGACAGCTTGTTATATTTTATTGGTGGACGGTAGTTTGGATCATACTTTTGATATCATGTTACCAAAAAGGTAATACCTAGCTTATTTCCAAGTCTCAGGTTTCTACATAATTGCAGTATAAGCTTATCATTGACAGTAGCCTCTAATTAATGGTTAGAAATTGCTTAAATTCCCAAATTCATCAATAGCCATGTATGTTTGACCAATGAATCTGTTAATTATCTTTCCTACTTTAATAAAACTATTATCAGTTATCTGACTATATGATACCTTTTGTTGCCCTCACAGTTTACCTCCTTATGGTGGTATTCTGGATTTTCTATATAACTATGAAGCTGTTGACCCTGCGTAAGGGCTTGTTTCTTTCATACTGTTAATATGCATTCCGTGGAGAGTTATAGACGCTCACCTCATGTTAGAAAACCAACCCCTTATTATACTTGCAGGGATGTTTCCATGCAGCACTCTCCCTTAGTAGTAAAAGATGCATCGGCTATTTTTCATGATTGCTGAGTTTCTCACCATGGCTCTATCATTTGGTTTAGATAATGCACAGCTTGGCGTTTCTTTCTTTATCATCACCTGGGAGTTTCCTTCCCTTCCTGAACGTATCTGAAGGTTTTGGCCCCTTTTAGACCCTGATTTAATTTTTCCAAAACCTACCATCAAAACTAATAAAATCAAGCGGGCGCTAACTTCAATCTCTTTTGAAGATTCCATCAGTGTAAATATAAACCGTCCCTCATTTGCCCTCTCACATAAGTGACTTGCTGTGTCACCTTTCACCCAAGGCTAACCGGGTATATATAGTTTTTGAAACCAACTTAGGTTTTTGGGAGCTGGTAGAAGGTTTGGAACACTTTCTGGAAGCTTGCCAACTCGCTTCATCCAATTCCAAACCTTCTAACAGTGTGATGTATCAAATCAGTAAAGACGACCTCAGGTATCCTATCTATATCAACTTTATGGTTAGGTCCAGGCTCTACCTTGGTTGGATGTCTTAAAACTTTTAACTTTTAAAAAGTGTAACCGTTTGTATAATTCTGGAAGTTTTGAATTACATTTCCAGTGGGGCAGGTTTACTCTTGAAGTTACATTGGGCTGGAT
>JAKSZP010003664.1:0-14091 GCA_022478985.1 Massospora cicadina | reverse complement strand
TAATCAAAGAGGATATTGAATGAGCCTGAAGTTAAGGGTGGCTAAAAAAGAATAAAACTTTGTTAAAAAAGATAACTATACAATTTGATTGACAGAAAACAGATTTATTCTCAAAAATGACAGAAAGGGCGGAAAAATATATGCTCTGTGAAAAAAGTCATCAGCCATGGTGGCCAAAAAAACCATGGACCATATACGTCAGTATTTTAATGGAAATTGATCAACTATGATGTCACAAATTACTGGGCCGGGCATGGAATTTTCCACAAGCCACACAAGAATGTGATGGGATACTGGCTAGTAAAACCCTCTTGCTTGTCACATGGTGTCAATAGACATGGTGGGATTTAGTGTTAGTACTGGGGGAGAAAAGAATTTTGGACTAGCCCATGGGGAATTTTGAAATCTTCTAAATTGGGCTCCTGGAAGCCAAACAGTAGGAAGACGTTGACCCTTGCTGTTTCACCTTCATAGACGTATAAACCCCCCAAAAGTCCACGTCCAATCACTAACCCAGCAGACCAAAAACCCGTCTTAGCGCCTTTTCCCCCTATTGGGAGTGCATGGTGACCCTCACCCCCCCTTCCTGGGCGGCCTGCCCCCTTGCTTCTTCTCCCTCGATCAATCGCCACCCCCTTTTGGGGTGTGCACTAGTAAGTCCATCCCCATCATGGGGTCCATAGCTCCCATGCTACACCACCCATGGCTGATGGCCATCAGCCCCTGTCGAGATTTCAATATGACTGGATGATAAGCTATGTTCCAGTGATCAGTAATTTAGATACAAAGAAAGTTCAAGGAAAGTAATAGTGGTGTTAGTAATTGAGGAAATCTGTTGAAGCCTCAATAATTGAATGAACTCTACATTGATAGCAAATAGAGATTGACTAAGCAAAATGTGTCAGATCTTTCAAAGAATACTGAGGGTTAAGAGTTGAGGGGAAAAGAAGTAGAGGAGGTTTTTAGAAGAAGAGAGAGGAATAAAGTAGAAGGAAGTAGGAGGTAGCAGATAGTGAAAGCAGAAGGGGTCTGCTGATTATATCATATTAAATAAAGTAGTGTAGCTGGGGAGAATGCTTCATATTTTTTTAAGTTTATTACTGTTATTTGGGAGGCCAACAATCTCCATATCATTTGCCGTTGCTCAGTGGGCTAAACCCAGGTGCGATTTATTCAGTGGAAACAAGGCATATACGCCAAAAAAGCAACAGTGGTGCTCACTAATGGGGGCCCAACGATCAACTATTAGCACCTTTATCATTGCACCTATGGCGCAACTGGCTCGCTTCAATGGGGCCTACCCCCGGTTATCAAATTGTCTTAATATGAGGAGCTGAAGCTTGCTTTGGATACCTTTTACTCCAGGAGCAAAAAGTGCTTTTTCAGGAGAATAAAACATTAGTGAGAAGCTAATCCATCCTCACCGACTGCACTTGGTAGGTGACCAAACCAACCAACTTGTCAACTTCTTGAGCAGCACAATGGAGCGGCTAGACTGTGCAGTGTATAAATAAAATAAAGTTGTTAAGGAGAAGGAAATCTGCAGTGTCAGGCTGCCTCATTTAACTGAGATGGTAACATACATGGGTTTTTCAAAACAGTTTGAGTTGCAAAAAAAGGGCTTGATTGGCAAAAAGCTCAACTGTTGTAACCACGTTGTATGTTTCCGTCAGCGATCAAGTTACATGTTATCAAAAATTAGTACTGTAGCTTTCCAAGAGTTGAAGAAGACTGTGGCCTGTTTGGGGGCAAAAGCGAAATGGCTCAACGCAAGGAAGATTTTTTAACAATATTTTATCAAATAAGATGAGTCCTTATTACAGTTTGCAGAGCGATTCACTAATGAGGCTCATGTGTTATTGGTTGAGAATGTCTTATCTAATGAGGAGGTGGACATAGCAATGACGGCGGCTATCAAGCCCTATCATGAATTGCATAATGCTATGGCATACGCTCTTCAGGAGGATGCGAGTTACTCAAAATCATCCACCATTTACGCCATCTATCCTTCACCTTTAGTGCTCCCAACGTGGAGTGGAAAGATCCTGCATCTAACACTAAGTCCAGCTAAGCAAAGGATCCCAACAATATGAGGGCAATTCGTGGGTTACTCCTTGGTCACTTAACTCATGGGTGGGCCCTTTTAACCCTGTTATGGTCAATATGCTTATCCTCAGGCCCATAATAACCCATGGTTTAATAGTAGACTTAGACCTTCTGGGGTGATTCAGAGACAAGTTCCAGTCCCAAATACTTGTTTCTCGTGTGGACAAATAGGCCATTATGCAGTTAGTTGTCAGGCCAACCTAAAGGTCCATGCAGTATCCATTGTCCCAAATGTATAGGGAAAAGGGCGAGCGGAGAGAGATGGGACGCTCTACTTCCACTGATTCAAATTTTATTGTCCCCATGCTCTCCGTGAGTCACTTTATGTCAGCCCTGGGGCACACTCTGAGGATTTACTATATCAACAAATCCCTTACCACCTTTTGGCCTCAAGATGAGGAAGAGACTCCAATAATGTGGAGTAGGGTTCCGCCTAAATGTGCATAAGCCATACGCCTGGAAAATCCTTGAGTGAAATGGTACAGTTGATGGTGAACCCTCCGCATATGTCGCAGCTCTGGAGGGGTTGGAGGTGGCGATTCCTGTATAAAACATTGCCCAGGAGTATCTTCATGTTGGTTCTAGTATGATAACTTTTCTGGATAATCAATCGCCCTTAATTGTTTATGTATCCAACACTAAGGGTTCTTCTCATTCAGAATGTACATGTTGTGACATATTAGTACAGAATACCAAAATTTGGGAAATCATTGATACAGGGGCTCTTGTCAATATAATATCCACCAAGCTTGTGGCTAAGCTTCCACTGAAGCCAGGTGTGGACCACCAAGTAGTGTATGGGACTGCGGGGGCACAGAGTACTGTGTCAGAAGGCGCATATAGCTCATTGCCTTTGAGGTTTGGGTCAGCCAGTGCATCCGCTCCGCCTGTGGTGTTGCCTAATGACCACTATGACATGTTGATAGGAGCCACATTTATGCATCACTTTGGGGCTATGGTTAATATGGCGGATGAAACCATCAGTATCCTGGGACAGCGGATCCCCATCTATTTCACATCCAGCGGACTCCCAGATGACCCAATCCTCTCTTGTCAAATTAACCTCACATAGCCATGGGGTGATTCCTGTAAGATATTGGCAGATGAAGCAGAAGACCAGAACGCTTCCAAACCAGATTTTTTTATAAGTACAAAGGGTTTTACGCTATGAGCTACAAATGCTTTGACTATCCCTTCTGGGCATCAGGTCATAATTGGGACAGAGCTTGAAATTGATATACCAGGAGGTCTCTCTATGGAGAGGTTGTGGGGCCCTATCAACAATCGCGGCTTAACCTCATGTGGCTCCTGGGTTACTGTTACCAGGACAGGGGAAAGTGAAAATTGGTAGAATCTGCAGAAGGAGGTTATGAAGGTTCAGCGGCACCAAGTGATGGCTTACCTGAACCTGATCCCTATTGATGAGGTCCACCAGATACACAGCTTTGGTTTGGGGAAGATCTCAGCTTGCCTTTAAAATTACCTTTGGCGTAATGACTATGATTCCACGTGAGGCGCTAACTGGTCTATCGGAGGATCAGAAGGACATAGTGATGGATCTGTTCAAGAAGTTTTCCAGCATTTTTGCATCTGATGATCACAATTTGGGTTGTGCTCGAGGGGTTGTGCATCCTGTGGACACAGGAGACCACCCCCCTATCAGGTCATGGCCTATCCATCGCTCAAAGGCAGTGGAAGAAGTTGTATCTGCAGAAATAGATACATTGGTGGAACAGGGGAATGTTGAAGCCATCAAAAGTCCCTGGGCATCCCCGGTGCTGATCATCAAAAGAAAGATGTCTTTAATCAAGTAGTAATTGATTTCCGGAAGCTTAACTGCATTGCAAAAGATTTTCACCCACTTCTGCAAATTAATGACGCTTTAGATCAGTTAGTCGGGGCAAGTATTTCTCTGCAATGGACTTGATATCAGGATATTGGCAGATCGAGTTGCCAGCAGTGGAACAAGAAAAGTGCGCTATAATCGCCACAAAAGGATTGTTCCAGCCTACACGTATGCCATAATGTTTGTGCAATGCCTCCACTATGTTCCAGCGGGCTATGGACACTATTTTGGGTGACCTAAAGCTTTCTTGTGTCCTTGTCTACCTTGACAATATCAATGTGTTTTTGCGGATGTTCACGGGGCATCTTGGACACCTGGAGCAAGTGTTCCGCCGCCTGGCTGACGCTAATATCAAAATTTAGCCCCAAAAGTGCCACTTTTTCAAGGAATAGTTGGAATACCTTGGCTTTGTAGTAGACTCCTAAGGGCTTAGTCCTCAGCTGGCCAAGGTGAAAGCCATCTTCAAGATGACTCGGCCAAGCAATAAGCGGGATATCCAGGTGTTCTTGGGGATGGTCAGTTACTACTGGCGGTTCATTCCCAACTTCAGCTGTATTGGGGCTTCACTCTTTGAGCTACTTAAGAAAAATGCTACCTTTAATTGGACGGATCAGTGTCAAACTGCTTTTGAGGTATTACAGACTGCGTTGGCTAGCGCGCCTGTTTTGCAATAACCCAACTTCAAAAAAGAGTTTATTGTGCAAACGGACGCTTCACTTTCCGCTGTAGGGGCTGTGTATCCCAAAAAGACGATGATGGTGTGGAGCACCCCGTTGCATATTGTAGTCGCAGTTTAACTGGCCCTAAATGGAATTACACCATGACTAAGTGGGAGTGTTTAGCATTAATTTATGCATATAAACAATTCTGGGTCTACCTCCACAGGGTGAAATTTAAAGTGGTAATGGATCATGCCTCCTTGCGCTAGCTACAGAATCTGCGGGAACCTGAAGGGTGGCTCGCGTGGTGGTCTTTGAAGCTCCAAGCGTATGATTTTGAGATTGTGCATCAGCCAGGAGCGAAGCATCAGAATGAGAACTGTCTTTCCCAATTACCCACGGTCGCCATTACATCAGATGTGGTGGACATAATGTATGAAAAGATGATTGTGGGCAAATGTCATGATGAGCCGCTGCCTGTGATCAAAGTGCTAGATGGGCTTAGGAAGGATACTTTTTTGCTCAATGGAGAATTATATAAGTGGATGGGGTAATCGATGCTGAGTTTCTCAAACCCCACTGCCAGGCCTGCGATAATTATAGATGCTCATAGAGCAGTAGGTCACGGAGGGGTGAGAAAGATGCTAGAGTTCTTGTGACCCCGTTACTATTGGGAGAGTATGCACTATGATGTGCTTAAGACGGTCAGTTGTTTCATCAGTGCCAAGTGAAGAAACCATTCCACCAGAAGACCACCTACCAGCTAGTCAAGCCTCAGTTTGCATGGCATACTGTTTTATTGAACATGGTGGGCCCTCTGCCGACTGGCACAAACTGCTCCAAATATATAATAGTAGCCATCAACCATTCGACAAGATGGGTGGAAGCAAGAGCGATCAAGGATTTGGGGGCTGTCACTATTACCAAGTTTATCCTGGAGTGTGTCATACAGCGCCATGGTTGTCTGCAATATATTCTTGTAACAACGGGACCAATTTCACATCAAATATATTGACCAAGTTGAATGAGCTCATGGCAATCCGCGGGGTCTTAACTACCCCCTACCACCCTGAATCTAATGGTATAGTGGAACGGGTTAATGGGACCTTGGTAAATATTTTACTCAAGCTTGTAAATAAGCGGCCGTCAGACTGAGCACTCTTTTATCCAATACTGTCTTTGCATACAATATCAGCTAACACTCAGCAACCGGTAAGAGTCCATTCTAACTGCTCTATGGATGTCATCCAGCGCTGCCTGCATTGCTTTACTCCTGTGTGGAGGATACCGGCGGAGTCAAGCCTCACCAATATTTGTCTACCTTAACGGACACGCTGATTAAACTCCAAACCGAAGCATATCCCAATAGACTTGCCAAGAAGATTTGGGATCATGCAGCTGACCAAGGCAGATGCAGCAGTCTTCCACAGTTTGGGGTAGGGGAATTGGTCCTGTTTTATAACCAACATGGGTTTGGAAGAAGGGAAAAAGCTCACCAGTATATGGAGTGGACCATTTGAGATCATGAGAAGACTGGGGTTGACACCTACACCATTGGAACCTGTTGGTGGTCAGATCTTAACCAAGTACATGCAAAATTCCTTCAGGCCTAAAAAATAGGCGCTTATCATCCAGTCAAGGGGGGGAATGTCGAGATTTCAATATGACTGGACAATAGGCTAGTTTTCTGGCGGATCATAATTTAGATTTGAAGCAAACTCTGGGGGTGAGTAATAGGGTTCAGTAATTGAGGAAATTCCGTTGAAGCCTCAATAATCAAAAGGGCTCTACGTTGATAGCGAATAAAGATTGACTAAGTGAAACGTTTCAGATATTCTAAATACTGAGATTAAGAGTTGAGTGTGAAAAAAAAGGGGAGGTTTTTAGAAGAAGAGGGAGAGGGAAAAAAGTAGAAGGAAGTAGGAGTAAGCAGATAGTGAAAGCAGAAGGGGTCTGCTGATTATATCATAGTACATAAAGTAGTGTAGCTGGGGCGATTGCCTCATATTTTATATAAGTTTATTACATTTATTTGGGAGGCCAACGATCTTCATATCGTTTGGCCGTTGCTCAGTGGGCTAAACCCAATGCAATTTTGCAGAAACAAGGCATAGCCACCAAAAAGTTAACAGCCCCCCATTGTTGGTGACCAGTTGGCCAGGTTCCAGTTGGGGGTTTTGTAGGGCTGAGGTTAAATGGAAGCGTCAGCCACTCCAGGCTGTCACCCTGAACCTGCCTCAAGGGTTTTCTGTCCCATCTTCTCTTAATCTAGCGGTCTAACTACTAACAAATAATAAAATATGGGCGAAAAGAGATCTTTACTAAGAGGAATTGACAACTATTTATACTTAGGCTACTAAGCCTATTCAAAACCCCTCGGCAGTCCCATCCAGGTCTCATCAAATCATTGCTCATATGCAGTACTTTTTCCCTTCTAATCCATCCTTCCTAAACATCAAATAATATGTTGACCCATCCTTAGAACAAGTTGTCAGTCAGTCTTACATAAACTACTATTATAAACAGCTTTGGTATCCTTGGCATCAGTCGCCAGTACTCAGAATTGTAGTCTGTGAAAATCATCACTTGCTCTATTTCAGGGAAACCCCAGCTTCTGACCAGAAAATCCCTTTTTTTCCGAGATCATAATCTGGCTTCAAATCAAGATTCTGCCGCAACCCAACAAATAGTAATTATTTGATAAAACCTCAGCTTCAGTTACCAGTGTCAATCTTTTCAATAACATTAACTATAAGGGTTTATTATAATACTTTGAAAGAGCTCAACCTAAAAAATTTGGGTCAGAATCTGATATTATAACATTTAATTAATATAAAAATAGCCAATTAGCTGGCAATAAAAACTAACCAACACCCCTTTAAATTTTGATATTATTGGAAGTAATTCATATTAATTTTCTGACAGACCATCAATAGTGGGTAAAATGAAAGCCTTAGCAAAGTGGATACTACAAGAATGGCCTGATTCATCCTGGGCCAAGTATGAACCAATATAGTGCCAGCAAGTTTCATTAAGTGACAATGAACCCTCTTTTCATCTATGCAATACTAAGACTAATGAAATGATGGGAATCCATGGGTGGTGTCCATTCCCCATTGGCCAGAAACAAACGAGTTGGGGGAGAGTTAATGTAACTCTAGCTGCGATGCTAAAAAAATTTAAAAGCAGGGAAAACTTATATTTAGGGGTAATATCTGATTTAAGTTACCTTTGCATATAATAGGGTTTTAATATGGGAAAAAAGTTTACTGCTCAAATTTCTATATGGACAAAGAGAAGCACTACCGCTGATTTTGTATTCCACTGTAGAACCAGCTTCAGGGATGATTGCTTAAAAACATGACCATAATAGCAAATATTTGATTAAACAGCAATCATAGGCGTTTGATACCACATTGATGAAAAACTTAAAAAAAATGACGGATGACAAGAACTGACCTACTTCAAGTGTACCATTTGGGGGGTATGTTGGCATAGTGAAATACCCAGGATTTGGAAGAAGAAACAAGAAAAAGCCTTTTGATTAGGCCCGGGGAGAATTATCTCAAGTTGGTAATAGATGCCTATATGATAAAGAACTTTGAGGATGATCATATAGTAAATAGGGTCCATACTAAATACAAAAAATTTTGGATCTAGAGGGAAAATAGTTGCAATGTTTCAGTAGAACTGCTGAACCTATTAATAATAGGTCAAGTTCAATGTATTGGGTTTAAATTCTAAGAAGGGACCGCTGGGGTAAAAGAGTTGGTTAAGTATTAAAAAAGAGACCACTGAACCAAAATAGCTGGTTAAGTTCAAAAAATATAACTCTGAACCAGAGTTTAAGAAAAGAAAAGATGGATCTCTGAACTTACTTATAGGTCTAGTCCCCTTAAAATAGGTATAACATAAGAAAAAAATTAAAAAAATTAAAAAAAACATAGGCAAAAGGTATAAAAAGATAAAAAAATGAAAATAATATAATAAAATTTTGGCTTATAATTTGTCACCATCAAAATCCCCCCAAAGGGGGGTTCCCTTATATATTGATCACTGGATCAGCCCAGGTTGAAACTGTATCTGCCAAAAGGGGGCCTGGAGAAGAAGATCCGCCTGATCAAAAACAGAGAGACCCGCCTTGTGGGTACAAGAAACAAGGAATCAGGGAAGCTGCAAATAAGATCCTTTAAATGATGAAGTGTCATATAAACCTGACCTGAGGAATACAGGCTTTTTCAGACCTATTATTTTCAGCAACACCTGAACTAGTCTGGCTGGCAGGGGGTGTGGAAATCATGATCTGCAGAGGCGGCTCTGAAGGACATGGAAAGGGAAAAATGTTAAGAAGAAGGATTACTCAAAGATGCATTGATCAAGGAAAAAGAGATAGACTAGAAGAAATAAAATGGAACCATGGTGGCGGACTCAGTCAGGGATCAAAATGGTATTTGCTCACAGAAAATTTTCATCATTGGATAAATTTCTAAGTGAGGGGGTGTGTTGGGGTTTTAGTATGTCCCAAAAACCCCTCTTAGTTGATTTTTAAAAAATCCTTGTCCACTATGGGATGGGGCCTCTATGTTGTGAGAGTTATTGTAGCATACAATAACTATTGTTTAGAAATTTATCCCTTATGAACATTACCTATTCTGCTGGGGCTTGATCCTGCCGAATTATTATTGTTTTGTATGGGATGATCCCCAACAATAAACAAGTAGTTTGGTTGGTGTTTAATAATTGATAAAAAATTTACTTTTAGGGGTCAATCAGAGTTTGCCACTAATTGAAAAGGGATCTAATAGTTGCTAGCTGATTGATGACGCCTCTGATAAGCAACTTACAAGTTACCCTTTTAGGTAACTTGACCTTCTGTTTATGGGTAAAAGTCCATTACCTAAGAAGGTTGCTTACCTAATAAGGGTGAGACGCTGGAGTAGAGCAAAGACATTAGGGCATGTTCTTTGATTAACCCAGAAGAGGTCCCATTTTGGGTTTGCAGCAGTATCTGGTTAAACTGATGAGTAAGATCATTGTTATGTGCTACCAGAGGGTTAATTCTTATGATGGCTGTCATTTTCAATTGAGGCGCCAACAGAAGAGTTGGGCGTCAGCTTTCCATATAAATCACCAGATTTTATAGACAAAGCAGACTTGATGGTACTTTATTCTAGGGGGCCCCCCCTCTGGGACTGGGCTTTTTTTTATTTCCTAAAAAAAAGGTTCCAAAGAGGGCGGCTGTCCCTCGTCACACAGGGTGATCTCGCCCATGTGGTAGACATGCGCTGGGTAACAGATCTCCCTCTAAATATTCCTACCCCCATCCCTGCCCTCAGCCAGATTAGTATGGGAATCAAGGAAATTTGTGCAGAAATTATTGGAAATCGCCACCCCCATGAGTTGGAAGAACTTTTTGAGTCAATGGTCCAAGCCCTTAAAATTGAAGAAAAATTGTCTCACAACCATGGTAATAAGGCCCAACGGGCTAGCACGTTTGGCAGATGTGGAATTAAGTGTCAAATTCTTGGGCCTTGACAATGTCATTGGGATACGAAAAGGGGCGTCAGTTTGAAACTTGCTCCAAAATCTATGAGGACAAAGCCCAACAGGCGCAACCCAAAGTTGACTTGTGCAACAAGGGTCCCTTTGGGCAGAAACCCTGATCTCATTAATCCTTGGGCAATGAGGTTGCCAACTCTAAAATCCCCTCAAAATTGTCAGGGACAAAGAAGCCCAACGGGGCCCTTTTCCTCTATTGGGGACTGTTTCCAATAGTTTAAAACCCCATTTCAGAAAATCTGGGTTGTCAATTGATGTTACCCACTTGGCAATGAAAGCCCCAGTGACTGGGCATGAGCGGGTTGGCCATCCTGAACCCATTTAAAACCCGTTGGGACCCCCCTTAGTGGGGTGGCCTTGAGAAATTTCCCCTTTTATCATCAGGCTAGATGACATTGCGCTAACCCCTTTAGAAATGCAGTGAAGCCTTGAGTCAAGCATTTGTGATCAAACTGAAATGACTTTGGGCCCGCTGCCAATTTCTTTGATTTCAGTTCAGATTGAAGTCATTATTCCCCCCTAAAAAATTTTTGGGGTTTGTGTGGGAATTTTCATATGACCACATTATATCTTGGGTTAATTAAGCTTCAATTTATTTAAATTAATGGTTCAATATTTTAATTTAGCTTATTATTAAACTTTTGGATGACAATTTAATTATGTCATCTAGTGAGTAATGATAACAAAATTTAAAAGGAAATTCTCATAGAATAATATCCAATGATAATTACAGTTAAAATTTTTGTGGAGATTGTTCCCAAAAATTTAGAGATAAGTGTTGGCTTAAAAGGGGCAATTACTCGGGGAAATCTCAGTTTAGTAGTGACATGTGGGCTGATATGAATGGCGATTTGTATACGCTATTCCTCATGAATATCAGCTGGAATTTTTCCCCAAAATTAAACCAATATATTTTTTTTGTTTAGGTGTGTGAGACCATTTTAGTTACCACAATTTACCCCTAACACATGTCCTCTCATACTTCCGCCTATAAATATTCCCCCCTTTAATATTGATAAACACCTTAGAATTGTGAATACTTTATTTTCTATTATTGATTGTTTACTTTAAGGCAAAGTTGTGAAGAAGTACTTCCTATCTAAGTGTCAAGGCCAGAGTGAGGCTGAAAGTCACTAGACTTTTTTTTTTATAAAATTTATTATTTGCCAAATAAGGAAAAAACCCCTTTATCCAAACCTGACAAGCAATTGTCTTCATACAATTAACAAGTTCACGTTTATTTCCAGAATCAGTAGTTAAGCGAACCTGTGACCAGTGAAAACCCCTCAGTTTTTGCAGTTAGGTAAAAATATGGGGCCCCAATCCTTGCTTTAAACTGTCTAAATCAAAACTATTTAATCAGTCGCATCACACTGAGAAATTGTTGGCAATTTTTCTCATTTATTTTTTTAAAAAAAATTAATTTAAACCCAAATTTTATTATGAAATTTAAACTACCCCTTCCCAAACCCCAAATGTTTAAAAAAACCCCTAGGCCCTGAACCTTTTCCCGGTTTTCACTAGGTTCCTATACACAGTTATGGTCCTTGGACACTCATTGGCTAAATTTGTTCCTGTTTTAATAATAAGCTCTCAAGCAGCAGTGTCTCTGGAATTTGGGTTTGTCATTTGGGTGCATCAGCATTCAAACTGGCAGGCTGGTCTAAAATTATCTTGCTGTCTTCATGAAATAATTGACCAACCATTTTCTTAACCATTTTCACCATTCTCGTTGAGATGAGCGTAGCTATGGTCTTTTTCTTTCAGATAAATATGGTATAAAGAAGTTCTACTATGGCCACAATAGCCCAATATCTCCTGTATTTTTAAGCCCACCCTCCACAATGTGATTCTCTTCCGGAGCCACCGAGGTGGCCTTAGTATAAAATTTCCCAGCTCCAAAACATTGTCTGAATTATTCCAAAATTGCCCACCCCTGCACCCATGTAGTACATTCTGGCCTTCTGACTTAGAAGTATCTTCCCCTGTCATGAACCTTTTGGTTTCCCCCCAAACCTAGTACAATATCTTCCTTTTCTCAGACTCAACTATAGCTTCCAATAAAAGAATTTCACCTTTTTTTTAAAGCCCCGAAAGTTATTAATTCCCCCCTTTTAGGCCTTGGTGGACACTGGAGCAGCTGGTAATCTTATGAGTGTAGATCTGGACCACCAGTTGGAACTTGACCTGGACTTGGGTCCTTCAGTGATGGTTGCTTCATCAGCTTTCCAGCCCTCATACCATTATGAGCCCACTACCTTCTCAGTTCACCAGTTTAGCTTTTTTGATTAGTTCTCCATAATGCCAAACTTGGTGTTTCCGGTAATTTTGGGGGGGGGGTTAAAGCGTTGACAGCATGTTAGAATTCACCTAAAGTCTCTTTGTTGTCATTTGCTAATGACCAGTCGGAAGACAAGTTTCCTTTAGTGGATACTCTTACTAAAACTCAAGGTCCAGTTCAATTACTTCCCCTGTTTCCCCTACAGGCCTCCCATCAGATTTCCCTGAGGCATTGATGGAATATTGAAGTATTTTTGATCCCAAGAAGGCGGGCTATCTCCCCTCATAAAAAATTTGAATTGGGATTTAGAATAAAGGTGCAGGTGGTGAAAATTAACTGTCCTTTGTACCCGCATACAGCATAGGAGGAGGCTGCTCTCAATGCTTTTTTGGATGATATGCTTAAGAAAGAGCGGTTATTCAAAGAGACATCACCAGTTGCTTTTTACATCTTTTTTGCCAAGGGCCAATGGATTCCTTTATCCCTCGGGGATTATGGTCACCTAAATAAGATCACAGTCAATGATCCCTACCCTTTGCCATTGGAGAAGACAATTAGTCAAGTGTTTGCTAAGTCACATTTGCTCAAAACTCAATCTGTAAATTTCCCTTTTAATAAAAATTGGGTGATGGAAGGTCAGGAATAGATTACTGCTATCCAAAAAAGGGCATTTTCCCAAATTTTTGGGGAATGCCATTTAGGTTAAAAATCCTGGGAACAAACCAAAAATGTTAAAAGTGAGTTGGGTGATCTCCAGTTCAACTGCATAGTAGCTTATATCAAAAAAACTTGGTACACTACCTGACTACCAAACAAAATGAAAAAGACTTAGAAGCGTTTGTGGCGGCCTTACATAAGGCGTGCCTTTCTGTTAAGCCTTCAAAATGTGAGTTTTATTAAGGGAAGTCACGTTTAGGGAATATTTAAAGGATAGGTATGCCTTCCCCCCAACAAGTTAAAGCCTTTTAAGTGGCCCACCCAACGACCCAAAAGCAATTAAGAAGCTTCTTGGGCACTATAAATTTTTTTAAAAGTGTCCCCTGCCTTATCCCAGTTAGCCGCCCCACTTCTCCCCTCCGGTAAGAATTCCCCTTTCATTGGGCGCCTGAGTGCAAGCAGCCGTTTGAGCAACCAAAAAGGTGTTCTTGTCCCCCTATCCTAAAATATGTGGACTCCTCCAAGCCCTATGTTGTAGCAGGATTTTTCATCTGTTGTGGTGTGGGTTATTGCTTCAGGAGCATGAGGAGTTAGAGAACCCATCGCCTAGTTTTCCCGAATTCTCTCCCATGGGAAAAGTCTTGGACCATCTATTATAAGGATCTGGATGCCGTGGCGTGAGCCCTGACCCACTGACAGTTTTTTTTCAGAGTGCTCAAATGAGTTAATGGTGCGAATGGATAATAAAGCCCTTCTCTGCTTTGAAAAACCCCATAATTTTGGGACACATCAAGCTCAAAACCCACTAGGTTTTTTGGGAGCTTTAGCTTTTAAAATATGAATTTGTTAAAGGAGCGTTGAATGTTGTTCCCAAAATTCTTAATCATAACCCCCAATTTCCCTGTAGATCCAGATAAGTTGGATCCGGGTACTGTTATCCCTCCCACCCCAAAACTTATCCATCATCCCACCTGGGTTTTGAC
>JAKSZP010003663.1:0-14160 GCA_022478985.1 Massospora cicadina | reverse complement strand
AATTGTATGGGGATAATTGCCAATAGATTCCACTTGTGCTGGAGTGGTAGGCAATCCCTTGAGAATTGTTAGTATGCTATTTTTTATAAGGAGTGGCTTAAACTTTTAACCAAGCTGGATACTTGTGTTGAAATTTTATCTCTCTATTTCTTTATATTAGCTTCCAGGTTTCTAACTTCTGGTTCAAGGCGCATCTCTTTTAATGTTTTGGTCAGTTGACAAATTTTGTCTGCATTTTTTCACAAAAGTTCTAAAGCATGCAGTAATCTGTTTCTGCATTTTAGAGATTTCTTTAAGCACCCATGTCTCAAATTAGTCATTGCTTCCCACAACAGATGACTCAATATCCATTATGTAGACTACTTGCCACATGTTAACTTGGCTCAGATGCCCCCATAAAGAACACCATTTGTTGTAAAGTTGTTCTGCACAGATTCAAGGAGGCTCTTTACTTAATAATGCTTACTGTTTGATGGCATGAAGCATGCTCTGAGCCAAAAATGGTTCATGTAGAAATAAATGTAAGACCTTGTTTAAAATACTTAGGCAAACGTTGCCTACAATAAAATAAAACACTAGATGAAACTAGTATCAAAAACCAAGGTGTTTATTGAAAGAGAATTAAGGGATAATTATCTAGGTGACAAATGGCAATTAAATGCCTACCTTAAAATTATTGCCTCCTTTGCCAAAAAGTAATATAAAAATATAGACATTGACCTACAGCATTTGTTCTGCTTCTGGGCCAGAACTTACTTTAGAATATTTATAGTTGGTGGCAATTGCACCTGTAAGATTTAGTAGCATTTTTAAATAATTGGCAATTAAGCCAAATACTTCCAGCAGTTCTATTCATTAAACTAGCCATAATCAATCAATTGATTAAACTTAAAGCTAATTTGGAACTTGCCATATGGAAGAAGAAAACATTGAATTAGGTATATAAATCAGTAATTGCACCCAACTAAAGAGAATACTAGTTTCAGAACATATTGGAAGAAGCATAATTTGGTTAAAATTTTAATGCTATCTAAAATGCAAGTGAATAAATTTTTTCTAATTGTTGAATGTAAAAATGATTTTTAGTAATAAATATTAAAACTAATATAAAAATATAATTTATATCAGATTAAAACTCAAAAAATATCAAATTTTAGACCAAACTTAAGCTTCTCAACTGAATAACTTCTTATAATCAATGACAAAACAGGATAGTGATATATATAATAGTTTAAGATTTGTCAACTTTTAATGAAATACTTGATTGATATAATTTAAATTAAGACTAAATTATGATAATTCAAAATTTGATAGGGTACCTTATTTAAAATAAAGTATTTGCTAGCTTTTGCTTATGTACACTGTTAAACAACGAATATAACACAATCTTTGAAGGATATTATAAAATATTGTTGCGAACTAACATTTGTAGAAAAGCTACCACTTTGTATTTTTAGTACTAGATGGTTACCACTTTGTATTTTAAAATTAGATTATTAACTTTTACAAAAAAACGCTCTTGCAACTTCTATATTAACTTAGTTAAAAATCAATACTCTTTAAAATACTAATTTGTTAAAAGATTAAATACTAGATTTAAAAGAAGTTGGTACTATAAATTAAAAATATGTGATGGTCAACTAGACTAAAACGATAGATTTATGATTTAATAATTGCATTGATTTTGCATAAAATAAACTAATAAACATCAAGCTAATCTAACTAGTATTGTTGCTGAAACGTAAGCTTCTCAGTTATTTGCATATGCCAGATAATATACTTTTGTAAGTGGGCAGTCAAGGCCTGACTAGAATAACATAAACTCTTCTATCAGTGTTACAAAAGTAACCATTTATATGTGAAAACAAAACTAGAAACTTAAGCATAAAAAGCTAGTGCACTGTAGTTATTCTAAAATATATCTTAATAAATAAATTATAATACAATATTAAACTACCGCAAAAGTAAAATATTATAGCAAAAGCTTATAGCAGCAAGCTTATAGGAAATTTCAGCTGTACATAAAATCTCTTTCATAATTTCAACTCAAAATAGCAGAAATCGGGCAATGATTTTTAATTTACTTGATAAACTTGGCTATTAAGTAAAAGTAATTAGTTAAGAATTTAAAGTCCAATAAAAAGAAAATCTAATAGCATATTTGTAAATATAACCCATAGTGCTTGTGTTTAACATGAATTTTACTCAAATTTGCAGCATCCTGCGTTTATAAAAAATATACATGTACGCACTAAATGACAAAAATTGTAAAAAGGCAATCTATTACAAAGTAGCACAAGTAAGGTAATAGTGAAAAATGGTAGCTGTTATTAGAATAAATGCTGTGCTTAAGACTAAAGTATTGCGATGAAGATTGTAAAATCTTAGCAACATAAAAAGCATTTTAAGCAGTGATTAGCTTGCTATTTCAAATTTTTTAGACCCAAGCTAAAATAATAATCAAGAATATATAAAAAGCGAGTAGCTTTAAGCATCTATAACAATATCTACTTAAATATAATCGGCTTAATGCTTCTTTATATACATTTTTGTATTTGATTAAAGTTTAACAAAAATTAAGTTATTGAATCCTATATGCCTATTTAAAAATATACAACCCATTCATAAAATAAACATGAGTTTTGTAATAAAAACTTACCATAGTCTAGCAAGGTTACAGGCTTCTGCTTTCCATCTTTTCTAATTATAGGAAGACTGGAGACAATTTTGCCCAAGTCTGTCTCTAAAATCTGGAAACGTAAATATATAATGCCAGGCTTAAATTTTATAATATAAGAAAATTTAGCAGGCTGATTTCAAACATCAAATATTTACTTAGTAGGTGCAATTAATATAAACATAAAATGCGTCATTTTTAATCTAAGGGTTATACAAATTTAATGATCATTAGATAAGTACTTACTAGTCCTCCCGAAATTAATGCGGAGAGAGCTTGATGTACCTGGTTTATGTGTTAGTGTATCTGAATTTCCTAGATATTTTCAAAAAAATACACCAAACAATTTAAACACAATACAAGATAAAACTGTTAAATAAAAACAAATATTCGTAAACAAAATTTTAGTTTTCCGAGGCTTTCAGTGAGAACGGCAAAAATTAGAAGCTTAACCTTAATTTAGCCAAAAAGTCTAGATAATATTAGGCTACTTAGAAATAAAATTAAACAGAATTAAAAAACATTATAAAAACTAACTCTTTAGAAATTTTTCTCTAAAATAGTTTTAGATTGAACAAAAGCCTTACCAATTCTGAGTGCGACACCTAATGTTACTGTTAAATTTAATTCAAAATTTCAATCTTACTAAATCTAATTCGCAAATTTTTCGAGACAGGCGTTCAACAATCTCACAAAAAGCTTAAAAATTGTTAGCATTTTGAAAACATGATAAAATCGCTTCAATAACAATAATTTATGCACTTCAAAATAAAAGTTTATAGCTTAAAAAGCAACTCTTACATGTATTAGATCTAAAATTCCTAATTCTGGCTCATCTGTATCAACGAAAAAAACAAAATAGAGCGAAGAATAAATACGATAGATAACACGAGCGTCAGGCTGATTCAGCAGACTGCCCAACAAAACGCTGCAAGAATTTAAGGGCTGTCTTGAGACTAGAAAAAATATTTCTTTGAGGAGACATATCTGCGACGCAAAATTCTGCAACTAGAAGTTAATAAAGGAAGATCTTTGATGGAAATACAAATTCTTGATAAAATTTGCAAAATCTCACTTGACCTTGCTGATTAAAAATCAAAACAGCTTTGATCATTGAAACGTAATTTTTAGTTTATCTTAGGTGAAATAATGCACTTTAGATTTTTAACCGACTTTGAAAAAGGAGAAAGTTCTCAATTCGACCTGTATTAATTTTAAAAACTAGCTGAGTTACCCAGCGTCGCTCGGTTTATTTATTACCAGATGACTTGAATTGATTAATTTAGGTTTTATATTATAGATAATATGAAACTGCTAACTCCTTACCATTGAACATATCAAACCATTAATTACCAACTGCTTAACCAATACAGTTGAACCTATCAAATCAATCAAAAACTACCAACTACGTAGCCAAACCCAATTGTATTAGATCGAATTACTCTAATACCATCAAACCACTTGGCAAAGACAAAGAACATATCAAATCTACTAAAACCCACCAACCACTCAGCCAACACAAATTAAACATAAGAAACAACCAAATTTCACCAACTCCTTGACCAAATAAAATTAAGCTTCATCAAATCAACCAAAATTCACCAGCGCTCGGCTATCCCTTTTAAATATCGAACCAATAAAAACCACTAATCGCTTATCCAAAACCATTAGATCTATCGAATGGACTTAAATGCACCAACCACTCAGACAATTAAAATTAAACCTATCGGATCAATTAATACCAAACTGCTAACTAAGGTATCTATATTTAAAGATCATTATGTGTACATGGAATTATCATCTTTTAAATTAATAAACCAATTCCAACCTAACTTGGCACAGATATTTTATAAATTAAGGAAACAACTTAAACAGGTATTTTAAAGTTATAATAAGCGAAAGCAAAAAAGTAGGCATTTTCAAAAAAATGAACATATGATTAGTAGTTAAGCTAGCATATTCTAAGGTGTAAGCGCTTAAATTGAACTCAATTGAAACCTACTCAAAAATGCAGAACTTGACGTCTTATTGTTCAAATAGAAACCTAAGTAAAAGCAGATACATGATACTTTTTAAATAAATTTGATAACTACTTTGGCTCATCATTTTATTTTTAGCTAGCATCCAGATACCCATGCTTCGCTGTGTTTATCTTACCAGATAATTTGAATCATTTTAGATTTTATATAATACAGAAGATAACCACCAACCACTCAGCCAAACCCATTTAACTTATCGATTTAACTAAATTTTACCAACCATGCTTCCACCCCTAGTGCAGGTTTCGAGTTCGAAACCTGTACTGGCTAGAAAACATTCCCGGTGTGGTATATTTGTCCCAAGGTCGACCCACCTCGAATAATTTTTAAATTCTACCAACCACTCAGCCAAAACCAATTGCCCTATCGAATCAACCAAAAACCACCAACTATTCAATTAAAACCAATCAAAATGATTGAATTGCTAAACATCAACCATTCAGCCAAACCAATTAAAAAATCATTTTACTAAACCATCAGCCACAGCCAAAACCAATTGAAATTATAAAAAACCAAAAGATATAACTGGCAACTGCTTACCAAAACCTATGAATCAATCAAATTAAGCAAATATTACCAAAATGCTCAGCCAAAATAGTATACAATTGCCATTTGTATCTCATATTTCTAGGTCTTATATATATAATTTTTATTAAAAATTATATTTTTTGAAAGATAGCTTATTAAGTTTTAAATTTTATTTAAAGTACATGACTATAGATGATATACACAAAGATGGGGGAGGTGAAGAAAATGGAAAATTCAAATCAAAACCCTCCAGACAGGCAGAATTGGCAAAATGCCCAACCAACTGTCATGGCAATGGCAGATAAAGTTTAGAATGACCAGTCAGTTGGGTTGCAAAAGCACAGAAAGTGATCCAGAATGCCAGGGGCATTGCCACTCAAATGACATCATTATTTTGGTGGAATCATTGAGATACGCTGGGGTATTTTGCACAGAGTCAAACCCACTGAGCAATCAAACAGGCAATATGAGGATTGATGGCCCATGGACACACTTAAAAATATGATAAGATAAAGAGCTATTGACCCAAATGACACTTTGTTTATTTTATTTAAATATATAAAGTGAATTCTTGCTGTTCCACTCACTATAAACTATTAACAATACTCCTTCTCCAAATGTCTCATCTTGCTTATATCTCAGCGACTTCAGGTGATACCATTTCCTCAGCTAGTAATTCAGTTCCACCATATCTCATTGGTTCTGGAAGAGTATGTGTGAAGTTCTAAGGATGGCTCACTTGATAATTAAAATCCTTCATGCTAAATTGGGAAGAAGTTCAGCCAATTAATCCTCAATCTTGCCAGTGGATTATGGTATTCTAACCATTCTGAAACTCATTAAGCATATTAAAGTAGCCCTGAATCTTCTGGTCAATTTTGGGCTTAATATTTGCTTCATAATCAGGAACAACTTACAAGGTGGGGATAGATACAAGCTGGAAGTTTGTGTACTTTCAGCTTGTTGTCACTCTCAAAGGAAGGATTCTGGACAAAATCAGGAAAGGGATAGAATAAAATACATCTTATTAAGAGGATATTTATTTGATAATCAGTCATTAGGCCAGGCGCCAGTATTTAAACCTCTAGTGCATCTCCTGGCAACCTTCAAGCACAAAATTTCAACAAATATTTTACCACCTCAGTTAAGCCCTTGAACTGATATGACTGAGACCTATTCTTAGGTTTATTGGTGGCAAAATACTCTCAAAATCGTAAGTATTTCAGGGACAAAATTCAATAAAACATGCAAAAGTATCATAGGATCTTCTAGCTTTAGCTTCATCATACTGCTGATGAAATGCACCTTCAGTGAAATACTTGCATTGATTGAAGTAGATGATGTACCCCTAATTGGGACGTCAGAGCCCTCTCTCTTTTTTAGTACTAGCAGGTCCCAACCCAGAGCCCTCTCTCTTTTTTTTTTAGTACTAGATGGTCCCAACCCAAGGGGGGATTCATCGATGTCAGAGCCCTCTCTCTTGATAGCACTAATTACTCCCTTTTGGTAGTCCAAGTGCAAGTGCTATTGTGCCAATTACATGGATCAACATATAGATTTTGCCCTAGGGCGGAAAATTAATTATTTTATCATTCTTTGATTGTCCTTGGGACTATCAAATGTTGCCTTTGGATTGGTCCTGAACGATTTTGTATACTGAATGTTTGATACAGTTACCAATAATTGGGACCAATTGCCGAGATTTGGTGCAGTGATAATTAGCCAAATGTGCGAGTATATTCAGCCTGAGTTTTGTGATAAAGTACTTGATCAAATTGATGCTGATATATTCAGCCCAAGCCATTTAATTGAAATAGGATTTGTGGTGAGAATTAGGGTATTAGCTCAAGCGTTGAAAGGATAATCAGTTCAATCTGATGGCTGTCAAAGGGTTTATTTTTGAGTCAACCACCAGAATATGACAGTGTGGTATTCAATTCTCTATTGCCTTAATTTGAGGGATTTCTCAATATTTGTCAAATGTCAGATTGCCTTACCATCCTATCTGAAGGTGATCCAGTAATAACCCTAATCAACCTAAAATTGCCTCAGACAATGTGCTTAAATTATTGTAACTATTTCATGGTCCACAGATTCACCCCATTCCGCTGTAGCTATTTCAAGCTTAATGTCTAGTCAAATCAGAATCTTGACAGACATTTAAATTGACTGGGAGATAAGTGATAATGGAGTTCCAACAGGCCACAAATGTAACAATTAACCTGGCAAAGAACTAAGCTGTTTCAGCCCCAGAGCTTTGAACAGGGCATAGAGAGTTGCGCGATTTGGAAAATCTCATAAGGTCCTTGATAAACTAAGCCCAATAGATCATAGAGGGAACCAAAGTTAATAATAAGACTGGGACAACCCAGTTAATACAAAGCATAAGGGCCACATCATATATATAATGGTGTTTGGCAAGAAAAATTTTAACTTAAATAAATAAGCTAGTATGTGGGAAGATTCTATGAATTTTAAAATAAGAGAATCAATTATCAATTTTCACAGGGTGTTATGACAGCCTAAATAGATGATTAATTTGGTGAATGCTTAGTAAAATTTGGGATTGGGGCCTTCATGATTCAGCTTAACCAGATGTGTGAATTAAGGCTTTTTGGTTTCTCGCTGGTGCGTTTTACATCTGAATTATCATAATTATAATCAGGAAAATAGGTTCCTTTACTGCAGGATATTTATTATCTAGGGGTTTTTTGTATTAAATATAATAAATTAGAAAACTTTTAAATTGAAAAAGTTGAGTTTTTCATGTAATTTTATTAGTATCAGTGATGTGTTAAAAGAAGAACCCTATTAAGATGCTACTGCTTAGTATTAAACAATCTGAGGAACAAAGTGAGATGGACAAAAAATAGAAAAAAGCTATAAGCATCTACATTGGGGAATATTGGGTTTTACCTATCAGAGCTCTCAGGAATTGCTTCACTTTAACGGAATGGCTGATGGAGGGTCAATACTGGGTAGGACTAGTCCATTAGGCAAAGATTTAATATATTTACTCAATCAATGGGTGGGAAAATAATTGCACCTTTCAGGACCCCAACCACCACTAAAAAGGGTGGTCTCCGCCTAGGTGTTTGAACTGAACGGTCAAGGGGCCTAGGAGGAGCCTCAGCATACTTCCTATATTTGGCAGCGGGTTTGGCACAACTTAATTACTGTCAACCATATGATTTACTGAGAAGTAGATGCAAATAGTATTGCCCCAACTAGAGGGTTTCACTTATAATTGGCCAGGGTCTTCTAGCTAATATTATCTTTATTTAAATCTGAAACGTTTTTATCACAATATCAAACTTGTAATTGACCGACACTACCCCCTTCAAGAGCGTTAGGGGGTGAATAAAGGCACAAAAACCGGCTATAGACCCAGTTGATGGTGAATCCCAAAGCAAGGGATTTGATAGAGTACTCATTACCTTGCTTATACGTGACTACAAATGGCCTTCCCAGGTAGGACTGAGCTTCTCACTTCTAGTAGTGAATTGGTTGTAGTTAAACAGTACTAAATCAGATACTTAGAAGGAAAAGGGGACATAGTTTATTAGAAGCTTGGAATTCTTTGGTGACAGTATTTGCTAAATTATTCATGGCCTCTGATTGTAATTAAATGATGTGTTGGGCCAACTTTTTCATGGCTTGCTCAGGGTCAGTCCTGTCCGAGAAAATATATTCTTGGCTAATAAAGCTGGAACCCCAGGTTCTCACCCATACAGTACACAGAAAGACATCTTAAGTATGCAATGGTAAATAATATGGTAAGCCATGAGGGCACAGGGTAAGTAAAGATCCCAGTGAAGAGGGCCTGGATTGGCCATTTTCCAAGTATAGAGACCAGAGTCCCTTTAAAACTTTCTATGGCACCATTGGTGGATGGGTTATAGGGGGCTGAGAAGAGTTGTGCTCCCAGTAGGTAGCGAGGAGCTTTACCAATAGGGAGGTAAAATTTTCCCATTATCATAAATGAGTAACTGGGGGCAAATTCACCACATAAGGATATAATGATGAAAGAAGGTGGCAGTGGCTTTATAAGTCTGAGCGGTAGAGCAACAGCTTCAAACTATTTGGTGAAATGATTAATTCCGACTATTATATATTGTTTGCCACCTGTAATCTAAGGGAGAGTACCTATTATATCCAAACTTATGGTGTGAAAGGGTTGTTGGGACGTCATAGGTTGATACTGATATCAGGTCATGATGCTGGATTGTTTTTTACAAGTCAGGCTTATCAAAGACTTCAGTTATGGTTTCCATGATTCCCTCCCAGTAGTACTGCTCTTTTATCCATCCATAGGGTTTGCAAACTCCATCATGACCCTTGATAGTGTGAGACTCCAAAATGACATGTACTCGCTCTGATGGCTGGAGATAGGGCAACCAATTTACTCCTATTTTCATACATAACTTCCATTTCTCCACCTTTGTGTTTCGGTAGTGCCATGCTAGCATATTCTGTACTGGTTCATCTTCATCATCCCACACGTCAAGAGTCATTGGGAGGCCATGAAACCTCTCTGCTTCGCTATTGTCAAGGTGAAGGACTGGCAGCCGTGTCAACCCATCAACATTCATATGCCGCATCTTAGCTCAATGCTTAATGGTCATATCGTAGTGCTGGAGCTTAAAAACCTGGTGAGCCAACCGCCCAGCGGGACCTTCATATTTTGAAACCACTTTAAAGAGGCATGGTTGCTAATACTTCAGATGAAGTCCCATATAGAAAAGGGTGGTAATGTTTGACAGCGAGCAGGACAGTCAGGTACTCCTTCTCAATGACGCTGTAGTTGCACTCAGATTTTGAAAGTATTTTGCTAAAGTAAGACATGGGATGATCGACCCCATGCGCATCCAAATTGAGCCAAGATAGCTCCAACAGCGTAGTCAGAGGCATCCATGAACAACATGAAGGGCTTGCCATGGTCAGGGTGGGGGAGTATTGACCTTTTTTGCAATAGCTTTTTCAGGGTCTCAAACGCAGCCTTTTGTTCACCACCCCAACGAAAGGGGGTGTTCTTAGCCAGGAGGCGGACAAGGGCTCGCTGAACTGGGCGAAATTTGGTATAAATTGATGCTAGTACCCCATAATGACCAAGAATACCTGGATATCACAAAGGGTTTGGGCACTGGCATCTTGGATATTGCTTCAACCTTATCTTGCAGAGGTTTGCTCCCATCCTGTAATATGGCGTGCCCGTGAAAATCCAGCTTCTTCTAAAAAATACACCTAGAGGGCTTTAGTTTGATGTTAGATGCCCGCAAGCGTTGAAACACTTCTTTTAGGTGCTTGAGATACTCGTTGAAAGTCTTTAAGAGGATTGTGATGTCATCAAGGTGGACAATCACACAGCTCAGCTTAAGATCCTGGAGAATGTGATCCATCGCCCACTGAAAAGTAGAAGGCGCATTACATATCCCCTAAGATAGCCAAGTGGGTTGGAACAAACCCTCACTGCAGATAAGTGCGCTCTTCTCCTGATCCTGTGGAAAAATTTCCATCTCTCAGTAAAAGTTAGCCAATTCCATAGCAGAGAAGAATTTAGACCCAGATAGTTAGGCAAGAGCGTCATCAATGCGGGGGATAGGGTAACTATCCTTCTTGGTGAGGTTGTTTATTTTTGCGGTAGTCCATCACAGCCCAATGACCTCCATTTTTCTTCTTTATAAGTAAAAGAGGGAATGACCAAAGGCTTTGGGATGGCATCAGCAATCCAGCGTCCATAAACTTTCTGAGCTCCATTCAAATCTGTAGCTCCTTGACTTTTGATTTGCAGTAGGGCTTGGATCAGATGAGATGAGCATAAACATAAAAAGTGTGAGTCCAACCCTTCATGTGCCCATAGTTAGTATCGGATTTAGCTAAAATGTTGCTATAGGTCTCCAGGAGGGTGTGTACTTTGTCAAGCTCAGCCAGGATTAGTTCCTGTGACAGTTGAGGTCTATCCTCAGCATCACATTGCCCTGATCTTTGGTAAGACAGGGCAGGCTGTGTCTGGATGTATGGAGGAGGAGGGGGCGTTGGTCCTGGCAAGGACGCCTAAGGGGCAGGAGCCTGAAGGAGGCCAAGGAGCAAGATGGGCGTCCAAGTTGAGGAAAAATGGGAATCGAGTAACATGGGTAGTTTCGAGATTCGATTTGGATTTGAATCAAGAATGGAATGGAATGGGTGCTTGGAAGTTTCGCGGTTCATTTGTGATTCAAAATGGAACTGGCGCGGAACTGTTGAGGATCAGAACTGGCACAGAACCATTGAGTGAGGATTCCGCGATCCTGCTGTAAGGTTTACACCAAGCATCAGTCAGATTAGCACCATAAGCTTGTGTTATATTTTATATTAGCTTTTAGCATGTGTATATAGGGAAGGAACTGGGAGCTGGAGGCTTCTCAGTTCTGTTTTCTATCAACCTGGCCCAATATTAAATAAAAGAACTTAAAATTCATATATTTATACTTCGAGTTTATTTTAAAAATATTGCCTAACTGCAGCCATGTTTGGCTTGAATCAACAAGAATTGTACTTTGAGAGTGAGCTTGGGAGAGCTATTGCCTCCCTTTATACCTTGTCTTGGAGTCAAGGCATGTTGCTGGGGTTAAGTATATCTGCAACTGTCTTCCAGGGGTGCTTGTCCAATCTTGTAGCGCGCGCACAAGGAGAGTAGTATCAGGAGCCCTGTCAGCCCTATGGTCTGTAACATGGATTTTGTTGCCTAACTCATTTGTGGCTCATTGGAAGGAGCCAGTGCGTTACAGTTCCCAGGAGAATTGGATGGTAGGCAAAGTACATAATGATTTGTCATAGGGTAAGCTCATATCCGCTATAGACCCAATACAGTGGACTTACTTGATGTCCTCAATGGGTATCAGCAGGCCTTTTCCTATCGCCTGATGCTTTTTTATGACAAGATCCTTTAGGGTGAGATTCCCCAGCAGGAGATTATTGGGTCGCTGATAATCTGAGTCTATTATGCCTGGCAATGCTTTGGGCTCTAGGGGACTAACACCCTAAAGCTGGTTAAATGCAATAAGCAGTTGTGGGGGATTTGTAAGGTAATCTTAGTGTCAACTACCCATTGTTCACCCGCTTTGATTACTACTTCTTCAGATGCAAGGGAAAGGGATACTGTCTGGAAGTTGATATGACTGGATGATGTGCTACACATACCAGCTAATCAGAGTGATAATTAAAATGGGTCTCAAGATTGAAAGAAAAGGCATATGGATAACAATTGATCAAAATGCTGACCATTTGGCAAATCAGGGAACTACGCCAAGATTTTAAATTGAATGAGAACTTCTAGAATAGGGAAAATGAATAGAAGACTACAAAGCCAAGGATTCATCCAGCTTGGGGAACTGAGATTTAAAGAGTCATACAGAGGATTGAACAGGAGGTCTTTCCCGTGATTAGGTTGTTGCAGATAAGTCTGTGATTAGTATAAGATTAATAAAGGTCAAATAAGGGGCGATTGCTCCATATATAGTTTATCAAGTTTTATTGAAGTCAGCGATCTTCATAACATTTGATTTGGTTGCTCAGTGGCTAATACCCTGTGCAAACCAACTTGGCGGAATCAAGCCTTTTCGCTGAGAATTAACAGTGGTGCTCACTATAGGGGGCCACTCGTCAACTGAAGTTCCTTGACGCTAGGATAAAATGATAAGCCCTCATTCTTTACAACATAATTTGACCAGATTCCACGCACATTATGCTAAAGAAGCATGGGAGACACCTAACAATGAACCATTATTATTTACTGTAGCCAAACTGGTTGATAAAGAAGTTATGGTCAATCTGCAATTAGAAAATTGCCCTGAGCTGATGGCCGACCAAAAAGGATACTCCATGAATGTGACTCCTCAGCAGCTGCAGGATATTATAGAATGGCTGTTGTGCAGGTATTGAATATATGAAGATGAGACGGGGGAGTATGCCTTGAGTTTATTTTATAAAACGAGACCAAGAAAACTGCTACGCCTTGTAAATGTCCTATCTGGACATGACTTCAACGGGTTGGCTCGCCGCCTTGATACCCATGGAATTGAGGAATATCTATTCACTTATGTGCAACCATCTATTCGCCAGCTACTGCTTGTGCTGGCTCGCCACAATATAGAGATTGGGGATGTAATGCAGTTCACTTGAGCACAGCAAAACAATACTCACTTCCTTCTTGTCTGCCTCAATTGCTCTTTTTTGGAGATGCATGGGGCTCTGTTACAGATAGATTATTGTGTTGAGGACATCCGCCATTATTTGGACATTTTGGTACCACAGTTAAATCTAGAGTTACCCTGGGTAATAGGAGAACTGTTGGATCATCATGGCCTATCAGCGGAATAAATTCAGGACATAACAAATGTTGGGAAGCAATACTGAACACTTTAGATGGATCTAGCGGAATGGGAGGAAGTGCTTGAAACCATGATTGCTCAGCTTAAGAAAAATTAACACTGATGGAATGGCAAGTGGCGGATTAAGTCAGTTCCATACAGATGAATTAACACAACTTTGCATCAAATTTAGTAGTCAGAAAATGACAGATAATGTGCTTATCCTTTGTTTGAAATCCCCTGAATTTCTCCAGCCAATCCATCGGGTCACAAAACTGGAAGTTGTTAGCCAGGCTGAGCGCAGTTGAGCTTTTTCTCTTCTGATCAGTGAGGCAAGAGAGTACGTGGGCATGCAAGTATGGCTTGATACCCTTCAATAGGCCAACAAGGAATTGGTATGGGAACAAGCCGCCCTCCTTAACCAAATAAATGATGCTAATCAATAAGAGGGTAACGCTAGCTGGCAGCATTCACAAATGAAGAACATAGTCAAAGATGCCCTCTCGTGACTAAAAGCATGGGAGCAGAAACTGAACGTTGAGCAGGAATTCCATTGGGAGTTGCAATA
>JAKSZP010003662.1:0-14214 GCA_022478985.1 Massospora cicadina | reverse complement strand
CTGAGCATTTCCAAAAAGTAACATGTTTGAGGCAAGGTTGACATTCACTTGTTGGCGTCTCCACCAACCCACCCCAATAATAACTGGGAATGCCAGGTCAGCTATGGCTAATAAATGATTGCAGAATTTAAAGATTCCAACTCAGAATGGAGCTGGGTGCTGCACCTTGTATGTTGACTTTACCACGGAATATGCAACTGCACCTCCAGACCTATATACAAGTCTAATTCTATCTGATGCTCAAACTTCAAACTCATGTTATTTCCCGCAGCCTCTGTGTCGATCATGTTCTCAAAAGACACCCAGTGTGCGCCCAGATGAATTCCCACTGGTAGCAGGAAATAGGCATAGTCCTGCTTGCAGGCGAGCGTTTTTGGTATTGTTGAACTAATGGCGGTAATCTTTGAAAAAGTAAACTCAACTCTGACCTCTTTGAAGATGACTCTGGCATCATTAGTGGACAACGTTAAACACAAGTGCAGATCCTAAACGTTCTGACCTACAGGAATCAGCATTGGTCTTAACTTATCCAACTGGAAATGGGTTTGATGCTGGTATGGTAAAACCCACGCAACACCCCACCTGAAGGGTGATATAGAGAGGGTTGATGTTAATGGTCGCTCCATTATGTCATGGAGCATGCTGATAATAATATTAAGACTGACCTGGAACTCTGGGTGAATTACCACCCAAAACCCAAGACAGAATGCCGCAGGCACAGCCATACAAAATGATGCGTTAAAAGATAAAAATATTATATATGAAGACCAGCCAGGTGGTGTCTATAACCGGGATCATCTCACTTTTTATTTTAAATAACTGCTAAAGACCAAAATCTGGAATTTTTGTTTTTGACTATTTTTATTGATAATACAAGATGGGAAATTTTGAGAAACAGGAGCAACAGCGGTACCTCTTGGGGACTGCTGCTTAAAAGCACACTGGGAAAATTGTGAATCATATGTAACTTTCATCAAGAAAAAACTCAAAACAAACTTGCAAATTAGACCACCAGACCTATTTTGCAACCAACTTGTGTCTAAATGATCAGCCAAATTCATTTTAGGCTTGTTACTAAAATTTATTTTTTTGTCACATGCATGTATTTGCTATGGCGGCAAAGTTTTGGGCAGATGGCAGGTTATGCCCAGGGCCAAGCCACATAGGGCTGAGCCCAGTTGGTGGGAAGGGGTTAACCGCCCCTGAACCTGTTGGAGATGGGTGTGGCCTAGATGCAATGGCGGGTATTGATGAGTTTGGGGCGTTTCATGATATTTTGCCACCTCCTGGAAAACCCCCCAAATATTTTCCACCAGCTTGGTGAAAGAGAGCACTGGGAGGGAGGCTTCAACCCTCAGGGGTACACCGTGATTCACCTCTCTACCACATGAGCTAAAGCACCCCTGGGAGATGAGAGGCATTGGTGCCAGCTTCCGTTCCTTTTTAGCATAAAATAGGAATTAGTCCAGATCCAGATGGAGGGGTTCTTGCCATAGACTTAAAAGCATGACCCAGCCTGTTAAACTATCTGGTGGGATCTCAGGGAGGTGATGCACTTTTTATTGTTGTCTAAGATGTGACGTTCCATTACCAAAGTGGCATACCCTCCTGCCTCCGGCCGTACCCCCAAGTGTTGCACCAGACCAGCAGTGGGTCTGAATACAAAAAGGAGATCCAGAGGGGTGAAATGTGGTGGCCTCCTGGGAAAGCTAAAAAGAGACTGAGCTGCTGGGTCACTCTAATTGAGAGGTGCCAGTGAACAGCAAGCTCAGTATCTTCTAAAGAAGAATGATTTCAGTTTTTGAGGCATTACAGGCTGCGTTACTGACCCTGGAGTATCTCCAGATAGTTACCTCCAGCACCCATGCATTATAAATGTTAGACACCCAACCACACATTCATCACTAAATGCAAGCATCCTAACAGGTGCTTGGTCCTGCATTTGAACACCAGTATGAAGTGCATTTACACTGAAAAGAAGTGGGTTGAGGCTGAAGCTGTATAAAAGTGGGCTCAAAGGGTCCCCTTGACGGAAACCCCTTTGAGGGTGTACTAGTTCAGTGAGAGAACCTGGGCCACGCACTGCCATTGTAGCAGATTCTGTGAGCAGCCTGATCCAGCTGATGAACTGAAGGGAGATGGAACTTGTGAAGGCAAGCCCTGAGGTAATCCTAGTTGACCTTATCATAAGCTTTTCGTTGGTCTAAGAACACAAGCGCCCCAGTAGCTGGAGATTGGCAGACATTGGCAACGGTATGTATATTGTATCATATTTTTCAAGGAGAGTGTCTATAACTCTTCTGTTCCCAACGTGGTAGTGGATGGTGCACAGGGCTAAATCCAGGGAACTAGTCGTTAGTAATAAAGTTACTAGAGCCCAGCAGAGAGTGCTTGAGCTAGAATAACTTAGTTTGGAAAGGGTTATCATGAAAGGGAGTAAACAAAAGGGAGCTACGTGGTGCTCAGAGTGCTGATGTATGGGTGCCTTAGAATGGAGGGAACCTGGGCGGCCCAACAGTGCATGGGCAGATAGTGTTAATGTTTATAAAATAAAATGGTTAATGTATCACAAGACCTCCTCAAAGAGGTCTTCACACAGGATCATCCAAGATAACATAAATAAAAAATGGTGTACTAATGAAAGGGTTTATTATGAGGGAAGTCAACCAACGGGAGAGATTGGTTTCAACATGAGGAATTTAAGGGACTTAGGGAAAACAATCAATTGAAGGAAGCAGGTCTAGGATGAGGCGCACCAATAGGCGAACGCTTCCATTGGGTAATACACTGTACTGGGTAATTGACTGAACTTGGTAATTGATTGTAGGAGTGGCTGATACAAGCTGGAAAGTTCAAAAACCAAACAGGTTTTGAGACCCCGTTCACCTAAAAACCAAAGTGAGCCATTTTTGTTTACCGCAATGCTAGTTTGTTTTTACTGCACCTGCTGTTATACAGGGCTGAACTTCTCCTGCATCCTTAGGACCAACCTGGGCATACTTAACCTTAACCCAGCGTTGATTTATGGTATGCTTGAGGTTAGGGAGGCCTTCCAACTTCACCTTCTTGGCCTCCTGACATGCTTCTTTGTCTTTAACGTTGGTACCAATTATAATGCCATTACTCAATCATGACAATATTGACCATTTGGAGAGAAAGCCAAATTACTCAGAGGAAATTGCTTCAGAGACAACTTCCCCTAGGTGAGTGGCCATTATTTTAGTAAATAACTTGGTATCTATATTATTGAGAAAATAAGGGAACCACTTTGCCAAGTTCAGCTTAACTCACTTATTAAACAATGTTGTCATATAGGCTTTTTGGCCCCCATGAAGGTGGCGCGTCTCTAAGAGATATTAGTTCATTGAGGCAAGCATTAGGGAGGTTATATAGTTAAAATACTTTTGGTAGAACTCATAAGGAATCCCATCTGAACCTAGGCTTTTCCTGTGCGGTGCACTGGGAATGGTGGACCAGAGTTCATCATGATTTTAGTAAATCTATCAGCTCTGGGTAGTGGGTAATGGTGCAGATATGGGCGCCAGCTAGGAATTTATCAAGTTCAGCAGGCTCAACTGGTTTAGACCTATACAACTGGGAGTGATAGTTTCAAATCTTGACTGACCTTTTGGCTAAAGTTTACATGATGGAATTGTCCTGGCGCCTCACCTGTGTGCAGGCCAATCTCTGTCACAGGAAAAAAAATTGGCAGAAAAGTAGGTGGAGCACTTTTCACCTGCCATGATATTTTTGCTTTATACTGAACACAAATGTGATTATTATGTTGTCTTATTAGTGAGTTGTGACGTGCTGACACTTCTGCTCATTTACAACCCCAAACAGGACTGTGACTTGCTTCAGTAAATTAGTTTCCAAGTGGTACACTTCCACTAGAGGGCGCTTATTGACTTCTGAGGCAGCCTGAGAGCTCCATGACGAGATGTGGCGTGCCTGGAGGAGTGTGTTTGCTTTGAAGGTTGATCAGTTGAAGGGGATCGGCACAAAATGAAGCAGTGAACTCCTGTGCCAAAGTTTTGTTTTCCATCCAGGCCAAAAACATGGGCGAGGTTATTTTGGCTGGGCGAATTTTATTATATTTAGGCACCGTCCACTTGGGCTTGACAAAGTAAAGGACACTGAAATCATCCTGTGGTTAGAGAAATATATTTTTATAGTTGTGAAGTGCAAGATTTTGAAAGCGTAATTTCAATGAGGAAAAAATGAAGTCTAATTGGGACATAGATATCAGCTGCCATTGTGTATGTTGGGAAGGAACATGTTGGGTAGCAGCAGCACATGCTTAAGGAGGGTATCAAAAAACACCAATTTGGATTTCAGGATGTGGAGTTGATGTTTCCCTATGGGGGCAGGCGTTGAAGGCTAGCAGTCGGTGGTTGGGTTGACCCAGCAGTTCAGTTTGCAACCATAAAGAAATTGGGGAAAGGGAAGCCACAGCCAAAGTAAAATCTCAGAAAACCCACACATAGGTCAGAGCGTAAACATTAACTATTGTGTGCACTTCAGCGTCCCACAAAAAGGACATGACCAGCACATGACCATCTAGAAATGTATTTTTGGTATAAATTAAAACTACAGTCCACATTTATAAGCACCCCATAGTGTGGCAACCAAAAGGAGTGGGAAAAGAGTAGCATAGTCGTCCATGCACCCTCAGCACCTTGTTAACAGCGGGTTTTCTGAATTTCCAGGATGTCCACAAGTATATTGTGTTGAAGGAAGCTCAGTTTTTTAGCCTGGTATGAAAAGCCTTGTGTCTGCCGATGTTCAAAGTCCCTATTGTGAAAGAGACCCCCCTCACTCCTTAGGAGTGAGGGGAGGGCCCCCCAGGCCCTGCCTCTTCACGTTGTTGTAAAAGCTCTAATGCCTTATTCTTTTGAGTGCAAGTGCTCAAAGCAGGGGAATTGCCAGGTGTATAGTCATCAGTTTTTGAGAGAAGCTTTGGGTGTGTTCTTGGTAGGCTTTTTGATTTTTTGATTTATTTTAAAATTTCATGCTACTTTGCTCTTGTGGTGCACTGTCGCAGTTTTTAACAATTTATTCTCAAAAACTCGCGTGAGTCTGGGTTGGAAAATTTGGGTTCAATTGGTGCGCAGTGCCCCTAGAATGGAGTACCAAGCTCAAACTGCCGGTTAAAGGCCTGAGTTGCGCAATCTGATTGGTTAGGGATTGGTGTTCAAACAAATCAGTAAATGCTGCCATGTTAGCCTGAGTCTGGGCAAGCAGGATGGTGGATGCCGCCATAGCTATTGCCTTGGCTTAAGCTCTGCGTTGCTGTTTGGCCTTTTTGCATATTTGTGGGGACACGGGTTTTAACAAGATATAACAATCCTGATTGCCCCATGGAAAGGCGACACTAGATTCAGTTGTGGGCTCATAGTGACTGGCTCCCATCGCCTCCATGGAAGCATCAATTGGAGATATGCCCTCTCTAGTGGGTCAGGTGTATAATTTGAGACCAAAAGCATGACAATGAGTGTGTGATGAACGGGGTCCTTCCATATTACCACAAAACAGTTGGGCAAGAGGGCCCAGGTGAGGGACCACAAACATGAGAGGGCTGCTGTGGTTAGGTCTTTCATTCGTTGGCTTAATGAGTGATTGAGGTATACTTGGAAAACAGTGAGGATGCTGCTCATACTGAGGAGGACAGTCTGTACCCCAGAGAGAGCATACAGAGAGGCGACTGCTCTGTCAAAATCTGAGGAATGGTCCATTTTTTTCGCTCAAAATCCCAGGTTTTCCTCCAAAATCTAAATAAATTATTTATAAATTTTAAAAATTTTATTTCCTATTTTTGAGGCTCTATCTGTATATATTAGAAGACAAAGTTGTCCTAAACACCATCGCCTGGTTGTATATATATTAGGAAATAGGGGATATGGGGGAATTTGTTCCCATAAAGTCTGCAGATGATGGGTTATCCACAGGCCTATTTCAAGAATCTTGGCCTCCAATATTCCTGTCTAGCCCTGTTCTAGACTGTTTTTTGGGTACCCTAGGCGTTACAGAAACTTTTTTGCATTTATTTTTGTTTGTCAGGGACAAATCAGAGCTCAGCATTCTCAAGTTGTCTGTATTGCAAAAATTTCCATTTTTGATAATTCATCCTGGCAGCCCCTGATTTGCTGGGCTGCCCTTTGCTGTGGCTCTCAATATTCTCATCTAAAGGCAGATTTGGCTTGGCTGCTCCTGATTCACTGAACTTCCCAATGCTGTGGTTCTCAATGTTTCTTCTTTTGGTATAATTTGTCTTGGCAGCTCCTGATTTGCTGAGCTGCCTAATACCAAGGTTCTCAATGCTTCCACTTTTGGCATAATTTGGCTTAGCAGCCACTGATTCGCTGGGCTGCCCTTAGCTATTGTCATTCTCATGGTTTAGTTCATTGGACCTCAGGTTGGCAGCATTTGATTGGCCCAGTTACCATTTATGTTGACCCTTGCCACCTTTGCTCTTAGATTTGATAGATTTTTAAACATCTGATTCGTCAGAATGCCATTTACAAGGGTTGTTGCCATCAAACCCTATGCTTTTATTAATGTTATCTACATAACTAAGAGCCCCAATCCCCAACTTGGGGGGTCAGGGCTCTATGGCGGTCAGGCAGCGCCTTGACTGTCACAGAGTGCAGATGGGCAGTGCACTGTCAACTAAAATGAGGAACGGTTGAGTTTTTTGGTTGTTAATGTTCAAATTCATGGTGTGAGAAATCTGAGTTAAGTCATCTGCAACTATGGGGAAAGGGGTGATCACCACAATTGCCTTGCCAATGCTAGGTTTGGGAATAAGAAAAAACTTCTGCATCACAAAGGAGTTTTCCTCAACAGTGGTAAAGTCCCTCCTTGAGATAGCTTTAAAGGACTTCACATTTAATGGTCGTGGGGAGAAAATCAAATGTAAAAAAATTGGATCATTTTGTCCAGCATATGCGCTTTATTTCAACCACACATTGACCATCTGGGAGGTCAACCACCAAGTACACCTTTGCAGCGGCATCTGCTGCTTGTGCTGATTCAAATCTGAGGTCTACCCAACCACAGGGCATCATGTGTTGTGATACATAAAAATTATACCAGGAAGTGGGTGTGTACATCGTCACAGAACTCCTCCCAAAGAGGTGTCTAATTAATGTCCAGGTAACCTCAGATACCAAATTCCACAGACACAAGTGGCTGAGATTGCAGAGTATTGACGTACTGGTTGCATTTTGCTTGTCACTCTAAGATTTCTGGCGAGATACTCACCACAGTTTTTTGTTTTCATTTTGGCCACTGGTGTCACTGGGGCGTTTGAAACCTTTGTATGGTGTTAAAGCCAACCTTGTCCCTCCCAACACGTTTTTTAAGCCTTTCCAGGCTTTGGATGCGCACTCATATCAATTGTGCGTATTATCAAACTTACTGTTTAAGTTAAATGTGTTGTAATTAGTGATTGTAACAGGAAAGAAGCTTTTTTTAAATGGGATCAATATATCCAGATAGATAGTAGTTTCTATTACTATAGTTAAAAATGTATTTTTAGCACTAGGTGGTCCCAACCTGAAGGGAGATTCACTGATCTAGTTACAATGTATTAAAGTTTGATATATAGATTTTTAAATCACTTGTAAAGAAATGTATCAGTAACTAAGAACTAAATCTATTAACATATGATTTCTAAGTATAATTCCAATAATATAGGTACAGATACAGTATATGTAGATGTACTGTATGGCAAGTATATTTATATAAAAAAGTTAAAGCTAAAAAATAATTTAGAAAATGAATCTTATACTAACTTTAAAAATTAGTTGATACTTTAACAATTTGTTGACTGGCAATTTTACACAAAAACTATGTCATGTCACCAGCTATTATTTTGTAATTGAATATGGAAGTAAAGTAAAACATACTAAAAACTGAATTACTTTTATTTATAATGAATAAAATGAAAAAATTTACTCTTCTTTCTCGTTGCAAACTCTTTTGCAACCTATTCAATTCAAGACTGAATCTAGTTTGATAATCTCACAGAGGAGATTAGTCTGCGCCCATGTAAGGGAGCAGTTGGGCAAGCAAGGTAAGAGGAGCAGGTGGAAGGCCCGCGGCCTCCAACATTTGAAAACGCCCTGGAGAATCCGGTGGAATAGACAAAAATCTTAAAAAACCAGCGGTCACAATTTCCCCAGAGATACTTGCATGGCAAGCACAATGCAACCAGTACATCAACACGCCACACTCCCAGCCACTTTTGTCGGTGGAATTTGGAGTCTGTGTGTATCTGGACATACAAAAAACGGCCTTATGGGAAAAATTTTGTGAAGATGTACACAAAGTTTTCCCAACTGCGGTGTACATTGCATCTCACTCCATGTCGTGTGGTTGGCTGGACCTAGGTTTCAAAAGCATAAAAGCAGCAGACGAGGCTGCAGTGGTGCGCATAGTGGTCAACCTCCCCAAAGGGCAATGAATCTTCAAAGCCAAATGCACCAGATGGACAAAATCAAACCAAATTTTCCTCACGTTTGACTTTTTGCCTACTACGGTAAAACGTGACATTTTGGAACAACATCTGAAAGATGGTCTCGCTGTATACAGCAAAATACAATCTTTCAAAATGCAACGCTTCACGCTGATGCCACACCTGTGCACCGGCAAAGACATCGCAGTTCTGACTCCAACTGAGGAGATTGTGAAGGACCTAACCCATTTCCCGCACTCCACTTTTATTGATATCATAGGGCATACCACCCACCCATTCTGGGTGACCGTGGACAGCGCGCCCCCCATCTGCACCCACTGTGACACATTCAGCTATAAGGCGCATGCATGCCCCATCAAGGAGGGCGTCACATTCCAAGAGCACCCCTCAGTGGCCATGGCTAACAGAGAGGCGCACTACAAACCAACCGCAAGCACCAAGGAGGCTTTCCCATGGGGAGCACAAGGCTGCTACCTATTGATAAAGCCTATCTCCCTGCAGGAACGGAAGAAGGCCAAACAGGCCCATAGGGCCGCGGCCAAGGAGGCGGCCAAGGCCACCACCGCTATCCCATACTCACAATGCCAGGAGGACATGGAGACCTTCGCGGTGGAAGCAACTTGGGAATCCATCATCCAATCAGATTGGGAAGCCCATGCTGAGTGGGCCACTCAATCTGAGGATCCAATGGGAGAATCAATCTCACCCAATCGTTGCACCCAAGCTCTGGTCAAAACCGACTTGGGACCTATCCCAACTGAAATTTTTTTTGACCCTCTCAACGGTGCACTGAACTCATCCGCACCACAAAAAATTTGTCTGACATTGGGAAAACAGAAAGTGAAGGTCAAAGCCAATGCAACTCTTTCCGCAAAAATCAACAAAATCTCCTATAGCGTTGCTGCTAACACCCGCGCTGCTGTGAAAGCCCGTGGGGACCTAGAAGAGGCTGGGGGGCCGGGGCCCACCCCTCGCACCTAAGGTGCAATGGGGGAAACCTTCACTTTAGGGATGTTGAATATCACCAGACTCAAGGCCTCCCCATCCCAGGATAGAAAACTGAGTTTTTTACAGCACAATTTACCCGTGGATATCCTGGCCATCCAGGAGTCCCACTGTCCACAAGGTTCTGAGGAAGCTTGGAAAACAATGCTCCTCCCATCCCTATCCTTTTGGTCGAAGCACTGTGGGGTGCTAATTTGGAAAAATAATTTTTTCAAATTCACATCCCCAGAAACATTCCTAAATGGCTGATTGCTCATTGTCACCTTCTCGTGGGCTGATGTAGCACACGCAATTATCAACATCTATGCCCCAAATGGTGCACATGAGCGTCAGGAATTTTTCTCATTGGTCAAATCCCTCCCACTACCCCCTGATTCTTTCCTAGTTGGCAACATGAACTGTTGGCTAACCTCACCAACGGACTAATGCCTCCCTCACCCCATGCCCCACAGGGTCATGTAGAACTACGCATTCTAAAGGCCACCCTTTGGTTACTGGATGTGCTGCCACAACATGCCCCACTGCTCAAAAACATGACACGTCCCCACGTCCATAACGGCCAATTAAGGTCCATGACCCATATTGACCTTATTCTAACGCTGGCAAAATTCCAACCCCACATCTCCCACTTCAAAACAATGAAAATGGAATTCTTCGAACACTGACTGGTCTCAATAACCTACCACCTACCTGTCACAGTTGCTAAGGCCCCACATTGGTGCAAAATCCGCCCCCCGAGCTCGCGTCGCCAGGATTTTCCACATGGGTGGAAGAGGCAACTTTGGCAAGATCATTTGTTGCACCGTTTTGCATGGACCCCATTTCCACATGGGCAACTTTCAAAGAGGACACCATCCACCACTCTCGCCATCTCTCCTCCAGATGCTCATGAGCCACATCAGCGGTTATCTCGCGCACTCTGGTGGAATTGGCACACTTGGAGTCCAACATTCCAGCTACAGGATACAGCCCTGCATGGGGCCAGAAGTGGGCGGAGGCAGCCAACCACCTCAACGCACTCAAAAGACAACACAAACATTGGGTTTGTGTTCAATACAGGGCCACACGCATTGCAAAAGGTGACAAGTGCACCACATATTTCTTTAGAAATTTTTTGCACCACGCCAGAGTGTGGCCTGCACACAGGTGCAAAGATCAGACAATTCCATTGTGGACACACCGGCTGAAGTGGCAATTGAAACGCAAAAATATTACTCCAAGTTATACTGAGCTGAAGCAATTCAGCTGGCTGAAGTGGCAGAATTTCTCGACTGAGCTCATATCTGCACCGTTTTCTGATACCCAGAAATAATGAATTTAATTACCCCAAATGAATTATGGACAGCCATTCGCAGTGCGCCAAACTGAAAATGCCCAGGCCCAGATGGCATTCCATATGAGTTCTACAAAAAATATTTCAAATATATATCCCCATTGCTGCTCGCCTCACTTAACCAAAGCCTGTTGGAAACGCGCCTCCTACCAGGAGGACATGAGGCCTTTACTGTCACACTCTTCAAGAAAGGGGATAAGCTTGACTTAGCCAACTGGAGCCCCATTTCTCTAACAAACACAGACAACAAAATTTTAACAAAAATCATGGCTAACCGTTTAGGGACTGTAGCATCTGCCACCATCTCCCCAGAACAATTTGGTTTCATCCCCAGAAGGTCGATTTGGGATAACGTGCACTCTGTGGATAATGCATGTCAGTCCACAGCCTCTGGGGCACTGGTATTCGTGACCAAAAAAAGGCCTATTATAGAGTAAACTGGGAATACCTAAGGGCCTGCCTTTATCAATTCCGCCTACCCCCCCGCTTCATCAACTGGGTGATGCTGCTCATGGAATCTGCAACAATGGCAGTGCGTGGCCCAGGCTTCCTAATGGAATTAGTCCGCCCTCAAAGGGGCTTGAAACAAGGGGACCCCCTCAGCCCACTCTTATACAACTTCAGCCTTGACCCACTACTGCGAAATGTGAATGCCCAACTCACTGGGGTCCATGTGCCAGGCCAAACCCCAGTCAAGATGATAGCATTTGCAGATAATTGCGTGGTGGGGGTGTTTAATAATAAAGATGCACGCGCGCTTGAAGCCCTCATCCAGGAATATTCCCGGGTAAGCAACGCGGCACTGAACGCCTCCAAAACCAAAATCATCCTCCTTGGTCAGTTTCAGAACTGCTGGGCCCCAGCAATTAGTTCCCAATCCGGCCCATCTGCTCACCCATGTCCACGCCTTACTAACTCAACACACACCGCTCCACTGGTGCTCCACTTCATGCCACGTCCTACCATAGGACCGGTGCACCATCTGGGCGTGTGGATGGAGGCAGGTGGATAAGCGTCAGCAGTAATGGAGTGCCATATACTGGACAACGTGATGAAGCGAATCGCCTCTCTCAGAGCCCACCCTACTACCCTTACTGGCAGGGTTGTTCTAGCCAACTCTATGATCCTATCCAAAGTCTGGTTTGGAGCCCACGCCATCCCCTTCTCCCCAAGCTTCTTCAAATCCCTGTATGCCTTGCTGCAAGGATGGCTTTGGTCAGGCCGCCCTCCACCAGTATGGCTAGAGGTCATGTTTGGCCCTCATCATCAAGGTGGCATGGGCCTGCTTGACTTCAAAGCTCATGCTGCCAAGATCCTGGGCACCTGGATCGCAGCTGTCACTGCTCCTATACTCCCATCCCAACACTGGTCCCGCGCGGCCCGCTCCAACTTCTCCTGAGCCTTGGGCCTCAACAATCCATCAAACCCCCACTCCCTGATGAAATACCTCGCATCACACACATTGGCCACAGGTCCTCACGGGACTAAAACCTACTACAAACGAATCCTACTCTCCATGCGAAGCACAGAGTGGAGAATTTGTATTAGCGGACATACAACCCAAAGAGGCCGCCCCTCTCCTCAGTTCACACAAGAGGTACAGGGGCTACCCATCCATGATGGCGTGATCCCCATTTGGCCCCATGTCCTATCCAGGGTGGACTACTTGGACATGATGGACATCCCTTATTCCATTGAGACCCAAAAAACTATCTGGAAATACGCACACCATCCTCTGTTGCAGCCTCAAGTCCACTTCCATGTGTGGCGCTGCCTGAGGCGGGTGTACCATACAGCTGAGCGCTCTAACACTTTACACTCATCCTGTGTCGTGTGTGGCCAGTATGGAACGCTGTTTCACCGCCTGGAGAAGTGCCCCACCTCTAAAGTGATATGGCGCGAAGTTCAACGTCTGCTGGGCCAGGATCAAACGCATCCCTTCAGTCTGTCAAGAGATATGTTTGCTCTATCAATGGCCTCATCCCTTCCACCCTCCCTCCATGCTCTGGTGGTTGCAATCGCCATGTGGACCATCCACACAATTGTCTTAGATGCCATCGCAGGCTCCACCCCACCCTCCCAGAAACTGTCCACAGATTCCGGTCTCATTTGGTGGACCACTTTCAAGTGTGGATGTTTGGATACCTCCCACCGCGTCACTGACAGCTGGTCTCCTCCTGGTTCCCAGTCTGGTTCATCAAATCAGACCCCTTCCTCCACACGTGCTCAATAGTGGCTATGGCCCCTTCACACAGTCCCTCCCCCTCCCCATAAGTGGCGTTCCCACTGGCAACAAGAGATAGCATCGCTTCTCTAGGGTGCCTCCCCTGGTACTAAGTTTGTCTGTCCTGAGTCATATTCGGAAGTGTCCATCTCATGGTCGGCCTTCCCCACAATAAATTAAAATTAAAATAAAATGAAAAAACTTTGGGCATATTTTTTATATAACTTATAAAAATTTTGGTTGGTATCATATTGTTAACTGATGATGAGTTAACTTGTCACCAGTCAACAATATGTTAATAAAGAGATTGAAGTGTAAAAGTAATTTTTTTAGTACTAGATGGTGAAGTATAAAAATAATTAACATCTAAGTATAACATATTTAAACAACTCATCTATAGGTAGATAGTAACTTTTTATTTTCTAAAATAATTTAATATATATGTAACTTATTTAAATTAATTACTTTTACCATTTTTTGTATGGCCATAGTTACTAACCTCTTTAGTACTAGTTTTTAAGATCTGTCAGATATCAGAATATTGGAAATAATGAAAAGAATATGAATCATCTAACTCCAATTAAAATTGATGCATAGACTCAAGAAGGGGGTTAATGAAGTCACATTGATAATCATGCAGCAAAACTGACAGTCAGTGAGGCTCAAATCAATGCAAAAATTCCATTGTACTAAAACAGGCCCAGGATAACCTGAGTTAAAATACTGCCCAATTGAAATATAGGATTATTAGAATTCTAGCTAACTATCACATTAGGTTGCACTTGAGGCAGCAAATTTTGATGAACCTACAAAAGGGTAAGAATTACAAATATGGCCAACAATTAAACTAAATGATATAAAGTCTCATCTGGATTGATATTTAAATAAATCTTTGTTCCTTATCAAAAGTATGCTACAAAGGCATTGTACAATCTAGATGAATAGCCTAAGAGCCTCCCATCCAGATATCACCTCTATTAATTTTATTAAATGATTTAATTATAGGGTTTATATTGTTAAGTATGACATATAAAACCCCCTATTATATACTAATAACACTTCATTATTTCTATACCTCTTTCTGGTACTTGACTTCAACAAGTATATTTCATTAAACTTCCCATAGAATAGATACTCTAGATGATGTAACCTAAGCGTAACTTGGAGACCAAA
>JAKSZP010003661.1:0-14260 GCA_022478985.1 Massospora cicadina | reverse complement strand
ATAACTCTGAAAATACTGGACCAATTTGGATGAATATCTTCTTCAAAATCAGAGGATGCTCCAAATTAGGTCCCGTTTTACTTTTGGAAGTATTGGTCAAGTATCTGACCACTAAAATAGTAAATATATCAAAATGTGCTTGGAAGCAATGGATAATTGTATGACTAATACAACTCTGGATAAACCTAATTCTGGCATCAGTGAAGCAATAGTTTCAAAGCACTTTTGATATGCCCTATGGCTAGGGGGTACGTTCAAAATTCATTCAGTATGAGATCATAGCAAGATGAGCTTAAATCACTATAGTTGGCCATCATATTTGCATAATTTGACCAATAAACTCATCTAAATTTGATAAACTGTTTTATTTTAGATAGCGATCAATAAATTTACCATATATTGACTAATAAAAGCAACCAAATCTAATAAAATAGATTTACTGTAGATGGTGATCAGTAAATTCAGCATATGTTGACCAATAAAATCATCCAGATTTAATAAAATGAATTATTGTAGATGGTAATCAGTAAATTTAGTATAGTTTTTTTTTAGTACTAGATGGTAAATTTAGTATAGTTTGACCAATAAAAGCAACTAAATTTGATAACATGAATTATTAGTATATTTGTTTATGAGATACTATAAATAATATTTATACAATAAGGTTTCTTTTTTATAAAGAAATGGTGAGGGTTCAAAAGGGGATGATACCCCAGTGGTAGAATATGGACCCTCTACCACTGCCTCCCTGAGTTTGATTCTGGTTGATGAACTTTGGGTAGGGGTCAATTATGACTGTGTTGGCATTGCACAACAATGCTCCAAACCAAGATAGTGAATAGCAAAGGCAGTCCAGGGAGTTCCCAGCCTATCATACACCATGCCTGGAGGTTTTCTGGGTTTTATCCTCCTTTCCCATTCATTCAATTTCCCCTTAATTGGTGTGGTATCCTCAGGTCAGCCCATTTTGAATAAAATATAACCCATAATAAATAGTGAGGGTTCAAAAAGGATAATTTTATAGGGTTTTTAATAAATTTAGAAAAAGGATCTACTTTTAGTATGCACTAATTTTTGGGAAAAAAAAGAAATGAGGGTAAATTTTTTGAGAAAAAAAGAACCTTCTTCAAAAAAATTTTGGGAAAAAAGAACCTCCTTTAAAAAGGTGCTAAAAATATGAACTAATCAAGAACTTATGCCTCCTCAATAAAACCCTTTTTAAAGTTGGTGTCATATTTTAACTAACTTATAATAGGCAATATAATTTATATACTCAGTACTATATATTCTAAGTTGCTTATAGTTCACACTTAGACCCAATCCAGACATAAGATATAATTTGTATCTGTGAGCAAAATTCTTTATTCAGTTTAAAATATGGCGCCAACTTCAAAAAGGGTTTTATTAAGTAGGCTTAATTTCTAAATTATTTCATACTTTTAATGCCTTTTTTAAAGAAGGTTCTTTTTTCCTCAAAATTTTTTTTGAGTGGTTAATAAACTGAACTTGATCCCTTCTCAACTGACTTAACATTTAATACTGTAATTTGTATACTAAAATTAAAGTGTACCTGATTCAGACATAGCTAAAAAAGGCAAATATGCTTGCCTATGTAATTATAAAAGCAATCTATTAGTATACATAAATATGTATTGTTAAGACTAGTGAATTTGGGGTTGTAGTTGGGTTTTAATCAAGGGATTCTTTTAATTATAGGTGATATTTTTTATTAGGAAATATGCTAGTGAGGAAAGGTAAAGTGATTGATGATATGAGTGTTAATGGGGTAATCTATATATATAAATGAATGTCTGTCTGTATGTTTATCTGTCTGTATGTCCCAAATGCATTCCTATACCATTCATCCAGTTGTGATGAAACTTTGGTGAGTTGTTGTGTGCATGCCTGAGAAGGTTTATACATTTTAAAAAATATTATTTTGATAATAAAATAAAAAAAGTTTTATATGTAACAAGTGAAAATCCTATATACTTTGATGGCATTTGCTATATTGTTACAGTTAAGAAGTTTGATATTCAGCTGATTTGATATTTTAAATGGTTTTGTTAAGTGGTTAGTGGTCATTTGGGTAATTGACAAGTTTATCTAAATCAAAACTTTGAATCAAAAGTCTAATTGATTATAAAAATAATCCTCTAGCATAATTGGTTTACCTTCTCTCTCACAAACATCACTTTTTAAATCATAAAGTGAACTGAACAAGGATTGAGAGAGCAACCAACTGCCAGTGTGCACTGCAATTATAGAGCAGTGAACAACGGCCAACCACCCAAGCATAGGGAAGTCAATCCGCCCATCTGTGCGCAGCATATAGAAACAGATGACTTGCCTGCGCTGATATCAATTAACAATAATAATAATAATAATAATAATAATAATAATAATAATAATAAGGACGCTACAATGGATGTACCATCTAACAAACTTCCTGCTGGTCCAAGCCCCCACATGACTAGAAATGGGGAAGGGCAATACAACACATGTACATCAAGTAACAATCTGGCAACACGAATGACAATGAAATGCACAAATGCATTGATGGGTCATGGGGCCCATGTGACTAGCATGGATAATGGGGTTGACTCCCTAGGATTGAAGACTGATGATAACCAGATGACAAGAGAAACCTTCTGGGAGCGAGGCATGACACTGAGAACAGCATAGTTGGGAATATTCCCCATTGAACCTCAATCAGTAGAGGGGATTGGGGCCTCACAGGGTGAGAAAATTTTTGCAGAAAAAAAAACAAAAAAAATCTTGATGAAGTATTGGTAGGAATTGAAACTGAATCAGATTTGATTGACAAAAATCAGTAGCTCAAACCAACAGAGCAAAGCTATAAAAAGTTTTTTACCAACACAGAGAAACTTACCAAACCACTCAGGGTATTCAAGTGAAGAAGAAGTCAGGCTCCAATTCTGAAAAGGCCCAGTTGGGGGGTGAACGGTCCCCAACCAAAATCAATTTGGCGACATGAGAAAATCATCAGGTGTGGTCCCTGACGAAGTCATGTTGACAGGGGGCTTTATCTCAATAATGAATCGATGGCTGATCCTGAATAGCCAATCACTGACCCAACATGATCCATCAGGGACCAACCCTGATGGGGGTGAAACTATATTGGGGACCAAATCTGAGGGATTGGACACCCAAGAAAGTTTGGCTAAAAAACTAAAAGTATTACCGGAAGGGTCAGAAACCCCAACAGTGGTCAAGTCGGCAGCCAAGGCCCTGGTTAAATTTACACCAATCCAGTCAGACATGTTGGCATGCTGAGGCGTGTCCACCCTTGAGGTCAAACAATGGGAGGCCCTCCAGTTTCCATACTCTACAGCGACTCGGTGGGTCTCCAAAGGTTTCAAATCAGCCATTGCAGCTATATGGTGAGACCACAAATTTTCTGCCAGAGTGGCCAAATGCTGGCTTGACACCCAAATCTTGATCTACATGGCGGTACTATACAAGGCGTCATGAGTTAGGATTGAAGATGCCCTGGAATGGATGAAAATCCCCGTGGAGTACAAGGTGATAGAGGCCACAATCTGCGAAGATTTAAAACTGGTGGACGCAAAGGCCTGGATGGAGGCTGGCATTGACCTATTAAACATGATGGAGTACAACAAGGCAGGCATTACAGCATGATATGCCCAAGCTGTTGGGAGCTCAGGGCTCAACCCAACAGAGTTAGCCAAGTATGCAAAATGATTCCTAAATGCCTCTATGGCCCTCAAATGGTCCCAACACTCCATTCCAGTGGACATGGCACTGGAATGGTATAACACTACTTTCTTTCCAGAGGAGGCACTACCATGGATCATGGCCAGGTTCAAGGCCACCAAGGCCTTACACTGGTCGTACACCTGAATTCCACCAGCCACCGCATCAGACCTGATGAAAGTGGGCTGGACAAAGGAAAAAGTGGTAGAATGGGAACCCTTCCAGATTGGTCACCAGAAGAGGTCATCAACTGGTCCACCAACAGATTCACACCAATGGAGATGAAATACTGGTTCTTAGTGGGGGCCAGTATGGACCCAGTGCGCTAATAGGCAGAGCTGGGGGTGACTAAACCGATTCACAAAACTCTTAGAGGCTGACCATTCCCAATTGAAAAGTGGTAAATCTGGTGCAATGCCACAACAATCACTGAAGCTGCAGACTGGGACGCAGCGGGGTTCACCCCTCAATCAGCCCAACCATGGACGGAACATGAGATTTCACCACAGGCAGCAACAGCAATGAAGGGGTCACGACTCTAGACTTGGGCTGATAATGGCTCAAAGTGGGGATCTTCATCAAAACTATCCGGGATTGGAAGCAATCCTTCCCAGAACTGATGCTGGTGGCCCCATATGCCACTGAAGGCTTCACCCCCTCTGAAGTGTTCCAATAGAGTGAAGCGAGTGTTCCAGCAGACATGGCACATTTATTTACAGATGGGGGCTGGAATAGTGTCACAGTAAGGGACTGGTGCCAGCGTATCTCGATTATGCTGGAGGTCCTTCAACAATACCTCCACCCAACGTGTGGCCCAGAATCTGCCCTCAAGTGGTACTGACTGGGGTTCTCGCCATTGGATGCCCTAGAGTGGCAGAGCCTAGAGATCAGAGTGCAAATGGCTAGAAATATCAGTTGCTGAGGTATCAGCATCCACCAGATTGAAGCGTTCCTCAACTGGGGATTCAGCCTCAACAAATCAGTAAGTTGGATTTTGAAGCGAAAGACCCCACCAAAGTACCCAAACCAAGCGTGAAAACCAAATCCTACAGCGTTGCAGTGGCGCATACCAAAGACAACACCTGGAATGGAGCAGGGAGTCACATTGAATACATCTTTCAGTTAATCAGTGGGGGCTTTACAGATCGCCAGGCACTGAAATCATACCTAAAAGATGCTATCCAAATCCACATGCAGCTAGTGGAGAAGGAGGAATGGTCCAACCTTATATTGTCAATTTATCAGGAACTCGATGAAGTCCTAGCCAGAGGGGACTTTGATCACCACTGGGTACCCAAATGGGGCTATATAGATATAGCGATCCCAGGCAAATTGGACCACAAGATACTCCTCAAAATTGGCATCAAATACAAGGGGATTTATCTTCAAATGGAACTGACCAGATAAGTCAACCAAGGCACAAGGTGGGTAACCTTCCAGAATCTCCCCACCTATCGCAAACAGGAGTGGGTGCATGAAGCGATCTAGACTAGATTGTCATACTATGGGGAAGTACAAGAATTCTGGCAAGCCGGTGGCAATTACATCACAAAGTGCCTCCACCTTCTGACAGTGGAAGCGCTGTACAAACTGGCACCCTGGATGAAACCAAACAAAATTTGCTCTACCCAGATTCATCTGCCTGCCTGGCCTCGATAGGGTAGTATACATCAAACAGGAGGATGCCAAATAAGTGTGCCAGTTCTGTTACCAGACCAGCCACACAATGGCTCAATGCCACCATCATAAAGATAAAACTACATGGGAATATGAATATGACCCCACTGTGGGAATCACCAAGGTGGGTACCAAGACTTTCCTCTGCCTGAAAGCCAGAGAATGGATCCCGCACAACTTAATGGAGGTAGCGGATATGAAACACCAGCAACAAGAATTGGACCTGGCACATAGAGAAGCGTGGGAATGGGAAATGGCAAAACAGCCCAAAGCAGATGATGAAGCATTTATAAATCTGAACCCCAAATCTTATGCAATGGATGAGGGAACCAACCCCAGACCAACAGAGAAACACCCAACCCAAGTGGAATGGATGGTCCGTGAGGAGGAAAGATGGCAGAAGGTGAACCCAAAAAGGTCTCCCAAGCAAGGGTGGACGCAGGAAGCCAGAAAGGCAAAATCAAAGCCTGACAAAAGTGAATACTAAATCAAATCAGAAGTCATTGGCAAATAAACCTGAGGCGACTGGTGAAAAATCAGCAGAAGTGACAAAATTGACAAAATCAGCTGGGCAATCACCAACTAAAAATTGAGTTCTGCCATTAAATCAAACAAAGGGGTGCGAATCTGACTGATGGATGAGGGAGAATCCACCGCTCTGCCAGAAGGGAACAAGGGGCATCTGGACCCAATCATATAACCATCCCCATTATCCATCAACAGTGAGATGGGGATGGCAACTGAATTCCCAGTACACAGGATGCCTTGGAATATAATCCCAGTCCCAACCAACCGACCCTGAAAACCAAATATTGCACCCCACCAACCATCAATACCACCATCATCAACCAACCAGACCTCAGTACGGGACTCAATCCACAACCCAGACAATACTAAACCTCATACCTGTGGGTTGGGCAGCCAGAAATGAGGATAGTGACCACAAATGCTCAGGGGATGGCTAGCATACAAACGAGGAGGAGGAAAATGCACCATTTAAAAACTATTAATAATATTGACCTAATTTTTATTTTGGAAACACAAGCTGGTAACCAAAAGAAAATGGTGATGAGCTCAAACTGTGACGCGAAAAACCACCCGTGGTCCCTCCAGATAGGCTACCAAGCCCTATGGATGGACCACATAAAGATAGTTGCAATAGACAAGAAAATAGACCTGGAATTCGTGGAAGAAACTCATGCCAGTAGGATCTTGATAGAGATGGCTACAAACAGAGAAACTTGCAGGAGCATACAAGTGGTAGCAGTCTACACCCCACCAAAGCTCCATAAAAACCGTATTTTTGAGAATTCTTAGCGGAAGTGCCATCTGAAGCAATGACCATAATAACAGGTGACTTGAACTGTTGGATGAATGTGAGCCAGAAATAGTTCCCAATGAGAGAACATTCCAACAGTAAGGCTGACAAGATGCTCAATTACCTAGTCAAATTGGGGATGTGCCTAACAATTGATGAAGAGGATGACGACCTGGCCAACCTAACGCGGTGGTCATATGACACCGCCAGATCCCCACTGTCAGGATCACATTTAGATTACATCCTAGTGTCATCAGATCTCAAGCTGATAACGTTCAACGGTGAGGTTAGCATAAATGCTGAAAGCAACCACATGGTCATCTTAGTGGAGATCGACCTTGATGAACCTCTGAGGAATCACTAGTAGCAATTGGCACCAGCCACACTGAGGGATGGGGATTGGCGCCGGAAGGTTGACGCTGGACTGGATTGACTGGTAGTGTATCTGGACAACCACTCAGAGTCAGACCCACTAGAACGATGGACCTGGATCAATACAAAAATGAAACATGATAGTATGAGTTTGAAAAAGTGACCTCCTACAAGCAAACTGCCGCCGTGAAATAACTGAAGTATAAATTAGAAAGGCTGAGGCTCTCATGATGGGACAGTGAAGACTGATGGAATGAGTACCAAACAATGCACAAAAAGTTTTGAGCCATAATGATGAAGCAAGACTCAGAGAGATGGACTAATGCAACTTACCAATACCAGAACCTAACGGGGATGATGACCAAAGAGGGCCTGAAACACCTCAAGGAAATCTGAACTAAGGCTAGGGTATGGGAAGTGGAGACAGCGGAAGGGGAAGTATCAACAGACCCCAAAATGATCAAGTGTGAGGTTGAGCTTTTTTACGGTAATCTCTTCCAACTATGAGAAATGAGCAAATCAGTGACAAAAACCCTTATTGACCTAGCCAAGCCAGCACTGGGGGGCTGTACGCCAGAAGACGTCACCAAACTATCCACCAAAATCTCTATCAATGAGTTAAGAGGGCGCTAAAGGAGTCACCAAGAATGAAAGCACCAGGCCCCAACAATATGTGTGCAGAAATATACAGCATATTCTAAGACTGCATTGCGTCAGAGCTCAAAGCCCTCTTTAACCATTGTTTGCAAAATGGCCAGCAAATTCCAGGAGGCCATGAGACCCAAATTGTACTTCTGTACAAAAAGGGCCTCAGACGTCAATTTTGGAACTGTCGCCCAATTGCACTATTGAACGCCAATTATAAACTGCTCACACACATACTATCTAATCAACTGATGGCAACAGCACCGCGCATGCTCCATAGTGCCCAGCACAGCTTCGTCAAAGGCCATAGTATATGGGACAGCATTGGCTCAGTCCAGAGCGTACTCCAGGATATGAGGGGCATTGAACAGGGGTGCCTTATATTCCTCGACATAGAAAAGGCATATGACTGAGTAGTGTGGTCATTTCTTCACAAGGCACTAAAGGCAGTTGGTATCCCCAACATGTTTTGAGCATGGATAATGATGCTGTACTCAGGCCTGGTAGCAAAGGTGATTGTTGCAGATGGCGTAACCAACAAAATCCCTGTCAGGCAAGGTCTCCACTAAGGTGACCCTATATCACCAATACTCTTCAACTTTGCAGCCAACATTCTACTGGCGGCAGCGGATGCAAAGTTCCAGGGTTTAGTCCACCCTAACCAAATGCCACTGAAGATGCTATCATTTGCTGATGATACAGTAGTAGGTATAAGCTCCCCAACTGACCTCCAGGGCACCAAGGAACTATTAAACCTCAATAGCTAGCATAAAATGCAAAAATCAACTTGGCAAAAACCTCAGTGATGAGGGTCAGCAACCCAAACTTCAGCCCGCCAACTCACACAACGCCGATTATGAACTCCCAGACAGTCTGATACCTCAGGATACTCTTCAATGACAAGGGACCAGTGGTACTGGAGACTAAACAGGAAGTATTGTCAAGCTTATCAATCTGAATGGCATGCTGGAAAAGTGCCAGACTATGCCTTGAGAAGAAAGTGCAGGCAATAAATGTCTTCATCTTCTCAAAGTTATGGTATGTTGCTCATGGGCTGCCAATGAGCCCAAACTTTTAGAAGAAAATCAGGTCAATGCTCCAAACCTTCCTGTGGTTCAAGGCGAAGGCAGCGCCAATACAACTGGAAGCCCTGTTGAAACCAAATAATTAAGGAGGCATGGGCCTCCTGGACTTCGAATCTCACGCCTGGCATATATGAGGGAAGTCATTCCTGAAGCTAACACAGATGCACATGCACTGCCCAACCCTAGCGTGGAGTGTGAACTGGGCTAGAGCTCAAGGCCTCCAAGAGCCGTTCTCCCCCTGATTGATACATGAATGGATGGTGAACCACCTGCAGATAACCTCCCAAAAAGGTAATCCACATTACTGGCAACTATGCAAACAGGCCATGCGCCAGGGCAGATGGTCATTTGAGTGATTGGACCAAGAAGATGACCAAATTCAAAGGGACATTGAAGCACATAATTCTGCAATGAATTCTTCAACAAGCTGGGAGGAGCATAACTGAATTTCTGACAAATAAGCAACCAAGTTAATCAGAATAAGGTACAAATTGATGCTGATAGAATATGGGGATCTGCTCCTAAAATTGGGGTGCAATCCGCCCACTCATCCACAAATCCTAGATGACTGGACTATCAAAGGCCATGACACCAACTACCCAATTAAGGAGTTGATTTTGGGCCTGAACTCCCACTTGATAATGGCCAAACAGTGCTCAGTAACCTGGTAGATCCTAAATCAGGCATTTAAATTGGGCAAGCACAGTGGGCTGGACTACCAGCGCAAAGGATGCTCCATATGCACTGAACTGGAAGCAGATATAGCACACCATTACTATGAATGTGCCATGTTCAAAAAATACTGGTCTACAATGTGCTACATCCTATCAGGTGAACAATCACTACTGGGAATACATCCATTGCAGGACCTTTTCTTTACAAAAACCCTGAGAATAGCTCTGATCCAACTATGAGCCTTCATTTACCATTATTGTGTATGGGTAATTCACTGTGCGCTCATCACTAAGGTTTTGATCAATGAGCACCCCCACCACAGAGGTTTGGTATTGAAGACCATTTAAATTATTTCCTGTCAGTTCCATCAGATCTCAAAATTTTTTTACATAATCCCTGGGTGTTATAAAGCCACACATTTGGCTTTCCTCACCAGATTGCTCATTGCATGTGATGAGGCAACTAATTGACTGAGAATAGAATGGCCTGTAAGCCTGCCAATGCTAGAACTGTGGCTAGCAATGGTGATCACCAATCAGCAATGGTTGAAGGTGCTAGAACTCTAGCAGCCCAAACCCCTGGTCCTTTTTACCCTCAGCCAAATCTCTTGTATTCCACCCTCCCCTCTTACTTTCCCTTAAATTTATTTTAATAAAGTATGGAGTTTTAAAAAAAATCTAGCATAATTGGCTCAGCTTTTAGCTATAAACTTCAACTCTATAAAAGTTCAGTTGTTTGAATCATGGAGTAATCAGTTTTATACATTTTTCTTAAACTCACTGTCAATTCTGTCTATCTGTAATTAAATCTTACAAGCTCTATTTCAGACACTTATTGGAATGTCTGCACTGAATCAATCCTCAAATGACCTTTTTGATCATAATTTGCAATGAAAAACCCACTTTGATATTATTGAATTGGGTACATTTGTTCAAATGAATCTTCCAAAATTGGTTCCAGAACAATGCATAGTGTATGACAGAATTATCCATGCAATTACAAGCCAAAGTGGGGGATTGTATTTTTTAGATACGCCTGGAGGCACAGGCAAAACTTTTCTCATTTCACTTATTTTAGCAACCATAAGATCACAAAAAAATATTGCACTGGCAATTGCATCATCTGGAATTGTGGCAACTCTTTTGAATGGTGGCCAAACAGCGCATTCAGCACTGAAATTGATGTTGAATATGCAAATCACTGAGACACCCACATGCAATATCAAGAAAAATTCTGGAATGGGCAAAGTACTCCAATCATGTCAACTCATTATATAGTATGAATGTACTATGGTACACAAAAGCATTGGAAGCACTTTATAGTACACTAAAAGATTTGAGAGGAAATGAACAGCTCTTTGGTGGCGCACTCATTTTATTGTCTGGTGATTTTTGACAAATTCTACCAGTTATACCACATTCAACACCCGCCGATGAACTTAATGCATGTCTCAAATCATCAGTTTTATGGCGACACGTACAGAAATTAACTTTGAAGACCAATATACATGTACATCTACAACATGATGCATCCACTGAACATTTTTCAAAATAATTGTTGGATATTGGGAATGGGAAAATGGCAATCAATGAATCCACACAATGTATCACATTGCCAATAAACTTCTGTAAAATCACAGCAACCACAGACGAATTGATTTACATAGTTTTCCCAAATATTGCACAGAAGTACAAAAATCATCAGTGGCTAAGTTCACGTGCTATACTAGCAGCCAAAAACAATGATGTCAATGCCATCAATTTCAGCATTCAAAATGAAATACTAGGTGAAGTGACAACATATAAGTCCATTGATACTGTAATGAATCAAGATGAAGTTGCCAATTATCCAACTGAATTCTTGAATTCCCTTGATTTGCCAGGTATGCTGCCACATGTTTTAACATTGAAAATTGGTGTGCCTATCATTCTTCTCCGAAACATCAATCCACCACAGCTTTGCAACGGTACCAGGCTTTCAGTGAAAAGATGATGAACAATATCATTGAAGCTACAATCTTAAATGGAAAATTTAAAGGAGAAGATGTACTGTTGCCACGCATCCCAATGATTTCAACAGATGCCATTTGAATTAAGACATTTGCAGTTTCCAGTGTGACTCGCATTTGCAATGACCATCAACAAAGCACAAGGATAATCACTATAAGTGTGTGGACTAAATTTGAAAAATCCATGCTTCTCACATGGACAGCTGTATGTGGCCTGCTCACACGTCAGAAAACCTTCTGATTTATTAATGTATGCACCATATGGAAAAATAAAAAATATTGTGTATTCAAAAGTGCTTCAATAAACAGAATTAAAACACAAACACTTTCTATCTTTGAGTGGCATTGCAATGCATGTTGGGTACTCATACTAATATTATCACATTAATTTGAAAACCACGCAAACGAAGTTGTGGGCAACAGCTATTTATTTATAAGAAACCTACCTTAATTGAACTTTATTAATTAAACTAACATTTTCATTATGTACAACATGAAACTCCGTTGCAAAGCACGGGTATTCTGCTAAGTAGATATAAAAATGAATGCATGTTTGTTTGTCCCATATGCATTACTATACCATTCATCCAATTGCAATGAAACTTTGGTGAGTTGTTGTGTGCATTCCCGCAAAGGTTTCTGAATTTTAAAATTATTATTTCCATAGTTAAATAAAAAGTTTTATATATGAGAAGTGAAAACCCTATATATTCTCGATGGCATTCGTTATATTGTTATGGCTGAGCATTTGGTATTCAGTTGATTTGATATTTTAAATTGGTTTTGTTAGGTGGTTAGTAGTCATTTGGCTAATTAACAAATTAATCTAAATCAAAACTGAATGAAAAAACCAATTGATTTTACAAATACCTCCTCTAACATAAGCAGCTCAGCTTTTGGCTCTAAACTTAATTTCTATCAAAGGTCTGTTGTTCGAATCCTAGCGCAATCACTTTTTAACTGACTTTTCAACCGACTTTGAAAAATAAGAATGTTCTCAATTCAGCCTCTATATATTATTTGTTTTTCTATTGTTCATTGTACTCTGAAACTACATGCCCAATTTGGATACCTAAATTTTTTAAAAAAAGGAGGATATTCCAACTTAGGTCCCATTTTACTTTTGTAAATATTGGTCAAAATCTGACCATTAATTTAGTAAGTAATCTACTTGAAAAATTTCACTGATACTCACTGATTGATTGACTGACTGACATCTGAAACCTTCGAGTCTGATAGGGTCAGCCTATTTGGGTGAATGGGTGAGAATTGGCAAATAAGATCGAATCTGAAATTATCGAGTCTGATGGGTTCAATCTATTTGGGTGAGTGGGTGAGAATTGGCGAATATTATCTAATAATTCACCAAATTGCTCACCCGAAACTAAACAAAAATCAGCATTAGAGTTTAAGTAGATTAAGCAAAGATAATCAGCTCACCAGCCATGCGGCAACAGCGAGCTGTTAGTCCAAGTGGCTCGAGAGTAGTACTGGCATAGCCTATAGGCTACAATATGAGCTTATCATCTGATAAACTAAATACCGTAGCGAAGCACAGGTATCTGGATGTTAGGTTTATATATTTAAAACCTGCCTAATTTAGTTCACCTAATTATTAAAATACTTTTGCAAGATAAGTAGAAGTTGATTTAGTAGTTTGGAAGATATGTCACACTCAATGATTTTAAGTATAATGAGATATTCCCGGTAATGGACTTTGGGTAGGGGACGATTTTGACTGTGTTGGTTTTGCGCGCCAATGCCCCGAACCGAGATAGCGAATAGCAAAGGCGGTCCATGGAGTTCCTGGCCTATCATACGCCGCGCATGGAGGTTTTCCGGGTTTTATTCTCCTTTCCTGTTTTCTTCACTTCCCTAATCGGTGCGGTACCGTCCCCAGGTCGGCCCACCTCGAATAAAATTTAAAATTTAAGTATAATGAGATATTTCAGGGTAGCAGTTTGGTGTTATTTGATTGATTCGATAGGTTTTTTTGTTTGGCCGAGTGGTTGATGGCTTTTGTTCGAACTGATAAGACAGTTTAACTTTGGGGGTGATTAGTTATTGGTTGTTTTGATAAGTTCAGTTAGGTTTACCTGAGTGGTTGGTGGATTTTGGTTCAGATTGAGCAATTAGATTAGGCTGAGTGGTTTTGTTTATCTATAACTAGCGGAGTTACCCGTGCTTCGCTACGGTGTCTATAGAATTTCAGGTGATTTGAATGATTAATTTAGACTTTATATGTAGTTAAGCAATAACTACTCGGCCAAATCTAATTGCTCAATCGGAAGCGCTAAAACCACCAACCACTCAGCTAAATCTAACTGAACTTATCAAATCAGCCAATAACTAATTTCCCCAAAGCTAAACTGTATCCTATCGATTCGACCAAAAACCATCCAACCCACTCGGCCAAATAAAATAAACCTTTCAAATCAATCAGATTCTAAATTATTTTTAGTTTTTATATTGGTAGATAGTTATCAATAAGTTCAGAAACCATTAAACATATTAAAAATTCCAACCTACAACCACTTAGTCAAAATCAATTAAGCCAGCCAAATTAAATAAACCATCAATCACTTACCTGAAACTATTGAGCTTATCGAATCGACCAAAAAATAAACCACCACTCAGCAAAAACCAATTATTGAACTTACAAAACGGCCAAAAACTACCCCCTTGGGTTACAGGGACCATCTAGTACTAAAAAAACAGCCAAAAACTAACCACTTATTAAAA
>JAKSZP010003660.1:0-14306 GCA_022478985.1 Massospora cicadina | reverse complement strand
AAGTTGATCCTTCAGAATCATGATTCAGGTGCTTCAGACCACAGGCTTCTTGAACTGCAGATCAGTGACCCTTGGGTTTCTTCTGAGTTAAAAGCGATCTGGAGCTAAGCCCTGAACTCCTGAAGTGGAGTCCACTTCAGGATATCATGAGGAAGAACTGAGGTGGTGGAGAAGTCAGATTGTGGGAAATTCAGATGCGCCAGTAAAAAGATTGCAGATTAAAGATGATCTCAAGATGGCTTGTGAAATCTTTGGGAGGCAGGTAGGGGCCATGCGTTCGAGGTATGAAATCTTGGACAGAAATTCAAGAGGACTTGCAAGCAGGCTGTGGTCATGGGTGCATCTTCCTACATGGCAAAGTCTGAATTGTATGTGAAATTAATGGGAGCCATCATGGTGGACCACCTCAAACAAAGGAAGTCTAGATGGGATGAGGATTATAACATCAATGTGGCCATACTCTGCAAGGCAGTAGGGGAATTCAGACCCTCAGCAAGGATCCTGTCACTTTGTGATGAGGGAGTTGAGGTGAAGGATGCAGCTCGCATGGCTGAAGTGGCCAAATCCTACTATGAGGACCTTTATGGCCCATCTGAGAATGACTTGAGGCATCCAAAGTACTTACAAGCGGATTGGGGTATGCCAAAGGAGACTCAGCTGCACCTATGTAGCAAGATTCGCAAGTCAGAGGTGTCAGACGCCATCTGCAAATGCAAGAATGGCAAAGCTCCTGGGGAGAATGGGTTGATCTTAAAACTCTTTAAGCTATTTCTGGCAGAAATATCTGAGATGCTTGCTGAGCTTAACAATTAACTACTACCCTCTAGGTAAAAGAGCCGGCGTTTTCAAAAGGTGTAGTGGTGGTGTTGTATAAGAAGGGCGATCTCTCCCTCATGAAGAACTATCAGCCTTTGACTCTGCTTAACGTTGACTATAAGATCTTATTGAAGAACCTAACTAGTTGACTAAAGAAAGTTGTGTGGACGTTGATGGGAAAGAAAAGAATGAGTTTATCCCAGGACGCTCAATTACTGAAAATTTGATGCTGCTTCACCTGATAGAAGATTTGGCAAGTAAACAGTATGACCAGAGGGGGTGGCTCCTGTTTCTTGATCAAGAGAAAGCGTATGTTCAAGTGAATCATTAAGTTCTTTGGGAAGTTATAATTATGGTTGGGATCAAGGGGCGTTTGTTGAGAAAGCTTAAAGAGATTTATGAGCTTGCCTCGTCAGTTGCCAATATCAATGGGGTCCTCTCCCACCCCTTTAGGGTGTGTAGGGGCGTGCGTCAGGGAGACCCTCTATCTCGCTTGTTGTTTGTTCTTGTAATAGAGACCCTTTTTAGTGGCTCTCAGAAAGTCAGACCGGAGAAGACTAACCATCAACGTCAAGGAGTACTCTCATTCAATGTTTTCAGATGATACATGGATTTATGTTTCTTCAGAGGAGGAGGATAAGGTTGTGATAAATATTCTGAAGATTTACCAGAACGTAAGCAATAAATAAATCAATCAGTCAAAATCCAGGGATTGCCCATTGGCAGAACGGCGTAGTTGGGTGTGGCACCAAAGAGCTTGATCCCCTGGATGGCAAAAGGGGAGGTGTTTCTGTACCTCAGGTGTCCCATCCCTGGGTGGGCATCAACACACATAATTTGGCTCAAACTTGAAGTGGGCCTTAAAAAGCGGCTTGGAAGTGGCATTGGCTCAACTTATCTTATCAGGGCAGGGCCATTGTCATGAACATTTTCATTTTTTCCAAAATATGGTACATTGCCAGATTTGTTCCACCGCTGTCATCTTCCATCAGAAGAATACAGAGTTCAATTATCCAGTTCATTTGGTGAGGGCGAGCGTCAAAAACTAGTTTCTCTAACTTGTGTCAGGAGGTGAATAAGAGGGCATCAGTTTAATTAAATTTAGGAGTATGATCAAATCATCGCAGCTGAAATGGATTGCACGGGTCGCTTGGGAGGGAAAATCCATCCGTTAGGCCCAATACTGGAGGAATATCTCTCTTAGGCCTATAAGGACAGTTCAAAAAAGGATTTTGGTGTTACTTAGCATCAATCAAGGGGACATTCCAAGAGTGGGGACCCTACCAGGCTACTGGAAGGATTACTTTAGAGCTTTTGCGGGCAGCAAGGGTATATTGGAGGGTGGAGGGGGGATCATCAAAAGATCCAGGCGATTCCCCTTTGGGGAGGAGCTTGAGGACTGGGTATGGAACCTCGTCTTCATAAGTCCTTCAAGCACTTTATTGGGGTGGTCCACTGGGGGGACCTCCTTGATGGCGATGGCCGGAGGGTGCTTAGGGTGGAAGCAGCCAATAATGTTACCAGCACCTCCAAGGGGCTGGTAAGAAAGGCATGGGATGCTGAGGAAGCAACTGAACTGCCTTCTTACTGGAGGGAAGCAATTCCTTCTCTGGATGTATTGGAGGCTGGGGAAGCCTTTTCAGAAGGTCGTGGAGGGCAGGATCAGCGGGTGTTCCTGTGAGGCAGAGAAGGCTGGAGATACCCCAGATGGGAAAGCCTCCTTGTCCTTTGGGACTGGCTCAAGGTGAGGGAGGAAGCGGTGTCTGCCTCTCAGGTTTCACAACTGCCAGGTTCCGGAAGTTACAAAACAGATAGCTTTGCTTGACGTACTTGTCCCAGATCGCTTGCAAAATGTGACCTGGACTGATGGATCTGTGGTGGAAGAGGGTTAAGGGATGCTGGTCTATACCATTTCAGAACTTTCTCTTCCAATCCTGCAGCAACATCTTGGTCACTTGGGCGACTCTGCTTAAGTAAGGAAAGCATAAGGAGGATGACCATATGTGTGCCTGTAAGGTATGTGGAGGGGAGGAGATGGCAAAGCACATCTTCAAGGAGTGTACAGCAGTGGATTCTGTGTGAATAATTCTCCTATGATATGAAGCATACCAACCAGGGTGTATGTTATTCTCTGGTCATCTCAAATCGCCAGAGATCCTGACTGCGTATGCCCTATCAAGTCTGCTTGCAGACAAGGAGGGGTTCAGGGTCTGATGCACGATTGGGGGGGAGGTGATGTATGGTCTATGGCTTGCCAGAAACCAGCGTTGCTTCCATTCAGAAGGAATCCAGGCAACAAGCTCCCTGGCCATAGCTAAGCGATGGCTAGAAATAGCTGTAGAAAGCTATGGCAATCCTCTTTCCTCAATTAAGTCCAACTTGGGGGTCAGTCTGGTCTCATTCCTTGCAGTAAGAATGGGAGTCATATCTCTGAACTGGCTGGATAGCCCTTGCTGCCCGTTATATCAAACAGTGAGGCTATGTCAGTTTTGGGGTAGTGTGAGCCACCCCACTCACGGTTGGGCCCACTTTGGTGGTGCTTAGATTTGCACAGCCCCAGTTCGGTGAGGGTAGTACCACATGTTTCATCCTGAAAAGTTGCCTGCACTGGGTGACCTAACGGACACACAAAAACTAAAAAAATAAGTCAATTTGAGGTGAAAACCCTTCTGATATTTTTTTAGGCTACATTATTATTTGCCTAGATCAAGCCACTCTCTGTCTATTCAATCCTGACGCCCTTCTCAATTTTAGCCCTGACTTACTCTAAATACTGGGACTCAACATTAATATCAGGGATCACTTTTGTCCCCATGTTTACATGCTAATAAGTTTATATATAATCTAGTTATAGTTATTTCTGTCTGAAAATAATTAACAGCGGTCAATAGCTTTATTACTTCTATAGCTGTGAGATTGTTGAATCCATGTGCTAGAAGCAACAGCTGGCACAGAGATTTCCAGGATTCCAACACCCACTTATATGGCTTTAAAGACTCCAGTCCCTACTAAGTTCTTCTGCCAGCCAGTTTTATATTTTGTTTTAATAAAAACCACCCTAAAAAATACCTTTTAAATTAAACTTGTAATAATTGTGCTACTTCTTGGTTGTCATTTTTCCCAGTCTCCACAATGACTGGCTGTAGTGACGCTCAACACTATGTTCTTGTCCTCTCTTCTTGAAAGTGGGTCATAGTAGGTAATTTATATAGTGTGAATACTTTTTCACGCTATGTGCGCAGGTTATAGTTGGCTGATCTAACATTTATCTTTGAGCTTTTTGTAACAGTCAATAACTTGACATTAAAATCCTATTTTTTATTTAAATTTATGCGAATACTATTTAAAAATAAGATTTCTTATTCAAGATTCAACAGAGTTCTTGTGATGAGGATCATCAAGTATTACACAATACAATTTTGAGAGGGAGTTGATTTGTTGAATAAGTGTCTGAAAGAAAATTCATAGGGCCAACTACAATGCAATCCGTTATAGGATAAAATCTAATAACAGATGGTGAAATACACACCTCTGATTTCCAAACTAGGTAATCAAGTCTACAGATTATCCAAATGTCCCCTTATTTGATTTAACGCATAATATTTAAATGGACGGTTTTCAGTTTTCTAATAGGTCAGAGAATTTTTACATGAGCATGATTAACTATATGCCCATCAATCAAGATTCAAATATTTTAGCTTCAGCAGCGACCAAGTCAAGTACAGTGTAGTATCCTTTCCATAAGGTGCTAACTTATGTGTCATATCATATCCATAAGTATTGAAGTAGGTGACCTGATCTCAATTGCAAAGATCGCCAGTGTGCACCTATGCTAGTCATCCCACTCCTAATTGATTTTTCTAGTCAGGGCTGCTCCATAAGCCTTATTCTGAAACTTGGTTTTGGATTTCACCAGTTATGAAAGTATTCAGATGACAGATTTAGTCCTTGACAGTAATAAGAGTAATAAAGGTGATTACACAGGCTGTCGCCCATGCAAAAACTGGAAAGGTGAATATATCATACCGCTGTAATAACTGATATATGGTAAGTAAAAACAGTTGAGTCCACATATATGGCCCATTAAGATGGAGAATTGTTGGTGAAATTCTGAAGAGCTTATTTAAAGATGCATTTGATAGATTCCATCATTCTGTTGGTTTCAGGATGATAAATGATACTATGAGCTTAACAATTACAAGCAGCTCATTTACCTTGGGTTGCTAAGATGTAGAATTAGAGTTATTTTCCATGAAGATAATTTGTGGATAACCAGCCAGAAATTAACTATTCCATTATAAACTTTACAGTTATAATGTGCCAAGAACCCAGAGGGACTGAAAATTACCCACTTAATAAGATTATTGAGTTAATATGATGGATTTAAAGTCAAGAACTCTAGTCAGGAGAGGTTATAGAACACTTATAAACACGTTATGCTAGGACTAATTAAGATTGTTAAACCAGTAAGTAGTTGTGGGCTTATAGGGCTGATGGCTTAACATTTGTGAAATTTCATTAACACATCATGAATGTCAACCTTTAATAATTTTAATATTATTTTGTTAATCTAGCTTTATAGTTTTTAAGAAGAACTCTATGGCCCACTGCACAATGAGCTTACATGATTACTTCTGGACGAGGTAAAAGTGGGGGGTATAATCTTTGTTCACTTTTAAGATTCTATGAAATTGCCTAGCTTGGATTACAGTGTCATTAATTAACTGGCTAACATTGAGAAGAAAGCAGGCTTTCCATTGTAATAATCTTTTGCTTTCTTTTTTAAAGTGTTTATCCACCTAGAGGGTAAGTGCAGCTATGACAAGCAGTCACAAAAGTTTATCAGCATTCTGATGTGTGTGTCCAATTAATTTAATATCTCGTAGTTGTAGGCCTGTAATTTCAGGGCCCATTGTGCTACCTAACCTTTAAGTTCTCTAGATTATGTACACAGTGCAAGGAATCATGGTCGATGGCAATTTTGAACCTGGTTGTGTTTATATATAGACTCAAAACAGTTTAGGAGCTTTGTCATGATTCTTATATGACTAGACAATAATCCTAAGTCATTACGGCAGAATAGATGGAACCTGCCAATCATGATATGAGTTAAAATAATTTGAGCACCTTGAAATAAGGCAATATTGATTTAGAACGGATGGTTATTAGATCACTTCCAAATGAGGCGATTAGGAAATGTTGGTAATGAGTAATAGTTGGTAAATCGCTTTGAACTAAGCGATTGTGATTTATAAATGAAGATTTGTTGGAACCAATGAAAAATTATGGAACTGAATAGCTAAGCCGAGGAAATGGTATTCTCCAAAGTTGCTGTGATATAAGCAAAAATGAGATGATTGAAAGAGAGGGATTGTTAATAGTTTAGAGCGAGTGGAACAGGAAGGATCCGCTGTATTTATTACATTGAATAAAAGAGCGTTTTAGGGACAATTGCTCCATCTTTTTTAAACTTTTATTACTTTTTTGAGGATGACGATCATCATATCATCAGTCTTATTGCTCAGTGGGTTGGACCCTGTGCAAGACTCCTTCGGCGTATCTCCAAAATACCACCAATTTATAACAGTGGTGCTCACTACAGGGAGCCCATTGGTCAATCAAAAACGATAAAAATTCCTCAGTCAATGGCCATGTCACATCAGGCTTGCTTTGACAAGGGACCTTCCCAACACACTGCAACAATTGAAAATGCGGAACTCAATCTTGCCTTCCATGCTGTTTAAATGGAAGGAGGAGCTTCTGAAGGATGTTCATATTGATAATCTGCCTCCGTTTGATCATGATGGTAATAAAAATGGGTTTTTTAAGTAATCAAAGTTTGCAACAGAAGGAACCTATGACTGGTGGAAAGAAAAGCTATTTTTATCCACCTTGATGTTGGGAATGTCACCAAGTCACCTGTTATCTTCCAAACAGTTCCATTTCATACTGAGAAGTGAAGGGTACTGTGTTGTATTTTGTTTTGGTTACCGCAAAGATGTTGCAGTAGAAAACTGAATTTTGACCATCAGGTTTTAGCGTAATGAGACCCCACCAATTTTGCTGGTCAATTACAGAGGAAGCCCAGATGTTAATTGGGGAAGAGATTTTATCCAAATCCAATTTTTGCATTAATATGATCTCCACTGTGAAGCCATACCATGATCTGTACAACGTCATGGCCCTGATGTTGGATGACGATGCACCCCTGCTTAAACTTGTTCAGTTTTTGCGCCATCTAGCCATAACCTTCCCTCCACCCAATACAGAGCAGAACCTTATGCTACCATTGCCGGAACATCTTATTTGAAGAAACTCACCTGTTCGGTTCAGATTCTGCAGAGTTACCCCAGCAGTTAAACTCCGCCATATACCTGCTTATCATCAACGACCTAACTACTTCCCTTGGCCTAATTTGCTGACCGTCAGCAGTCATTCTATCAACTTGGCCCTGTTTATGTCAAACATCTTCAGTACATTTTGCCGTGTGGACCAACCTACAATTTTCATGGACTCAGGCCCTATGAGGTAAGTTATTTTAAATGGAGTCATATTGACCACCTGGCATGGGGTTGACCCAATCGATGGGTCCATTATCTACAGCAAAACAATGCTACAAGGGAAAGTCAGAGTGGACCAAGGAAGGGACTCTCTTCCTCCGGTATTCCAAATTCAACTGTCCCACCTGAATCTACTGATTTTTATACAGCGGAAGCCCACCACAACAACGATACATTCCTATACCAGCAGTCAGTTGGGGGAGTAAATGTACTGACACAAGCACAATCCAAGTACATAATGGATGAAAAATATCTGGGGCACAAAATCCATACGCATGTCAAATGTTTGAACAAAGTTTTTAAGACAAACTAGAACCATCTGCAGATGCGCTTTCTATGAGAGGAGTAGACGTTGCCTTCCCAGTGGACACCATTGGAAAAGGGTAAGCTAAAGTTGGTGAGGGTATTATGAGTTTCCTTGGCAAAAGCGATCCTTTAAATGTCCATGTAGTAAAAAGTCAACATCTATCCTACTTGGAGTGTAAATACTGTGACATTTTGTTTCAAAAACCCAAATTCACGCTATAATAGATAAAGGCGCTCCAGATAACATAATTTCCACTAAGTTGGTGGCAAAGTTGACATTGAAACCTGATGTGAAACATCAAATGGTGTATGGGACCCCTGGAGCCAAAGCATGGTCTCTGATGGAGCTTACAGTGCACTCTCCTTGTAGTTTGGATCAATTGATGTTGTAGCTCTGGCACATAATGTTATTGGATAGCCATTATGGCATGTTGATTGGAACCACATTTATGCGACACTATGGTGCTGACATTAATATGATAGAGGAGATCTATAAAACTTTGGGGCAACGGATCCCAATTTATTTTACCTCCAGCAGAGTTCCAAAGGAACTTGGTGCACATGGGATATATCAACCTTTCCTATAGTAATGTGGTGATTCCAGTTTACTACTATCAACTTAAGACTAGGACCTGGGCACTTCCTCAGCAAACTTATGAATATCAAGAGATACCGCTTAGAGATGCTGACCCTATATCCATCCCCTTCGGACACCAAGTAATCATGAGCACCAGTAAGAGGTGTAAGTGCCTGCTGGGCTTTAGGGGAGATCATTAGGCCTTGTCAGCAGTCACTTTTTGAGCCCCACATGGTTTCAGGTAAGAATCTTGCAGGTCATGAGGAGATCAAGGTTTTTCTACCAAACCTACATCATGAACCCATGCAAATCTGCTGACACCAAATAGTAGCGTATTTATAATTGGCTCCAGTTGAGGAAGTCCTCTGGGTTCACGAGTTTGGTTCAATGGATGAATTTGGTCTGCCTGTCAAATCACAGCTCAGCGTAAAGATGGTGGTACCACGTGAAAGCTTAATGGGGTTATTAGAAATTCAAAAAAATCAAGCTATCACATTATTTCACAAATATAAAGAGATCTTTGCAATAGATGACCATGATTTAGGGTGCACATGGGGACTTGTACATTGATTGGACAAGGATGATCATCCCCCATCAGGTCTTGGCTGATCCGCCAATATAGAGCAGCAGAAGATTTCATCACTGAGGAAATCAATAAGCTTCTGGATCAAGGAATGCTTGAACCATCAAAGAGCCCATGGGCTTCCCCCGTCCTAATTGTCAAAAAGTAGGACGGTAATAACTGGGTAGTGATAGACTACCACAAGCTCAACAGCATTATTAGAAAGGACTCATATCCCTTTCCGCTGATTGATGATGCTTTGGACTGGTTTAGAGGATCTTGTTACTTCTCTGCAATGGATTTAATATCTGGCTATTGACAGATCAAATTACCTGTGACGAAACAGGAGAAATGTTTCAATACCATATTCAAAGGGCTTTTTTAACCAACCCATATGCCATAAGGGTTGTGTAAAGACCTGGCTACATTCCAACAGGTAATGGACACTATCCTTGGCAACTTGGATCTTTTGTGCATTTTTATCTACCTTGATGATATCAAAGTATTCTCCCACACGTTTTCTGAGCACCTTACCCATTTCAAAGAATTATTCCTTTGGTTGGCTGAGGCCAACATTAAAATCAATCCCCAGAAAAGCTACTTTTTCAAAATCATCTGTAGTACAAAAGTTTTGTGGTAGATGCGACAGGGCTGCGGCCCACCCAGCCAAGGGCTAGGCTATCTGGAAGATTACTACCCCAAACAGTAAGCAAGATATACAAGTTTCTCTAGGGATGGTTGGCTACTACCGCCAGATTTATACTCAACTTTAGTTGTATTATAGCCCAATGTTCGATTTAGAGAAAATGATGCTGCATTTAATTAGACAGAACACTATCAACACTCCTTTATGACACTTTGGACAGCTTTGATCAATGCGCCAGTGCTACGCTACCTGATTTCAAAAAGGATTTTATTGTACAAACAGATGCATCTCTTTCCGCTGTTGGGGAAGTTCTGTCTCAAAAAGATGTCGAAGGGGAGGAGCTTCCAGAGGCATACTGCAATTGAAGTCTGAATAGCCATGAATGTATTTATACCATGACTGAGTGGGAGTGCTTAGTAGTGATCTATGCTTATAAGCAATCCAGAGTATAATTACATGGCGTAAAGTTTAAGGTTGTAAGGGATCATGCCTCTTTACGCTGAAAGCAGAACTTTAAAGAGCCTGAGGAGCGACTAACTCAATGGGCCCTAAAACTGCATGCTTATGGCTCTTAAGATTCTTCGCCAACCGAGAGCCAAACACCAGAATGCAGATTTCTTGTAAAAATTACAAAAAATGCAGTTATGGTGGATTTGAGAGACATAATGTTTGACAAGATGCTTAGTGGAAAGTAAGTTGATGAATCGCCTCAAGACATTAAATGATTGGATGGAACAAGGGCCAGTATGTTCCAGAATAACGATGAATAGTACAAGCGGATATAGGATACTACCATGAATATCCCAAGGCCTTCAATCTGCACCAACATTATCATGTGCGCACATCGAGCAGTTGGACATGGTGGAGTACATAAGACCCAGAAATTGTTGCTTCCTTGGTACTACTGGGAAAGAATTTAATAAGATGTGCTCAAACCATTTAACTGCTGCCACCAGTGCCAAGTGGAAGAGCTGATCCGCCAGAAGACTTTCTACCAGCTAGTGAATCCCACTTTTCTTGCCATACAGTTTCTATCAATGTCGTGGTCCCTCTGCTAAATGGATAAAAGCTGTCAAATTATATTCTGGCGACAATTGACTACTTGACCAGGTGGGTTGAGGCACGATTAATACGCAATTTGGGGGCTATCATGGTGGTTAAGTTTGTGATGGAATCTATAGTTCAGCACATGGCTGTCCCCAGTTATCCTTAATGACAACATAATCAACTTCACCTCCCACAATTTACCCAAGATTATTGAACTGATGGCCATCCATGGGGTTCTGATGACCCAGTATCACCCAGAATCCAATAGGATGGTTTAGCGAGTTAACAGGACCTTGGTAAACATACTCCAGTAACTGGTGACTGATATTCCTTTTGATTGGAGTTCCCTCCTTTCCACCGCTGTTTTTTCATACAGCATTGCTATCATTCTGACCTGTGGAAAACCCCTTTCAATTATTGTATGGATGACACCCTGCTCTGCTAGAGCTGCTCTATGCTTGTGTAGAAGATATTGGCAGAATGGTTTCCCACCGTTTTTTGATTAAACTAATGGACACACTGATCAATCTTTAAACTGAAGCATACTTGTGCTTCTTATCCAAGTAGATTAAGATCAAGATGGCAATCAGGTGCGACATAGCAGCTTAGCCCAGTTCAAAGAACGTGACATGGTTTTGTTCCATGACCAATCACTAGTTTGGGCAGAAACACTAGTTGGCCAACATCTGGATTGGTCTTTTTAAGATAGAAGAAAAGATGGACATAGACGCCTACACCATCAAGGACCTTATGATCAGTCAGATCATCAACTGAGTGCATGTGAAGTTCCTTCAGGCTTATAAACAATAAAAGACCTATCATCAAGTCAAGGGGGGTAATGCCATAATTAGGTATGACCGGACAATATGCCCTAAGTTGTTATGGCAGAATGGGTAAAATCCGCCAATCATGATATGAGTTATAGTTATATGAGCGCCTTGTGATGAGGCAATATTGGGTTATAGTGTATGGTATTGGATTGCTTCCAAATGTGGCGATTAGGTGATATAATTATATATTGAATAGTTGGTGAATTGTCTCAAACTAGATAATTGTTAATTTGATGAATGAAAATTTGCCAGAACCAATGAGATGTGGCGGGAATGAATAGCTATGGTGAGGAAATGTATCATCCAAAGTCGCTGAGATATAAGCAAGATAAGATGATTAAAATAGGGGGATTGTTAACAGTTTAGAGCGAGCAAAACAGGAAGGATCAGCTGTATTTATTACATTTGCTGTGATTCCGATATGACTGGACAATAATCAATTGACAGCTAGGGTGGATTGGGAAGAATCCGCCAAACATGATATCTTTTACAATTATTTGAGTGCTTCAAGATGAGGCGATATTGGGATATAATGGGTTATTATTGGATCGCCTCTAAAAAAGGCGATAAGGCAATAAGGCGATTTTGACATTTGATTAATAAAAAGTAAATCGCCTACAATTAGGTCAATAGAGTAATTAGAGAATAACAAGCCAAAATTGAGGAGAATTGGCGGAATAGAATAGCCCAAACTATGAGAGTGTTATCACTTGAAGCCGCTGTATATAGGCAAGATGGGTGATTGAGAAAAGTAGGTTGTTAATAGTGAAAAGTGAGCGGGACAGCAAAAGTTCGCTGTAATTATTATATTAAATAAAAGAGTCAATTGTGACAATGCTCCTATTTTTAGTAGATTTCAAGTGTGTCCAAAAGATTGATGATCCCCACATTGTTTGTCTGTTGTTCAGTGGGTTCGGCCTGTATGAACAATATGGCGGATCTTAATGATATCATCTAATTTTACAACAGTGGTTCTCACTACAGGGGGCCTATTGATCAACCACTAAGTACTACAGGACTCCAGTCGCCAGCTATGGCTTACACAGCTTGTGTTACTGGGGAATCTTCACAAAACTCTGCACCAGCCGTGTATGAGGAACTCAAACTTACCTTAGATGCGGTGCTCAAAAAACAGGATGTACGCCTCCAAGAACAAAACTATGTCATGCACCAGCTTGATAGCATGTTTAGTCAAATGTATATTTTGGTACAACAAAACAATAAAACTCGCCAAATGGTTGGATAATACTACCAAACGGCTGCAGCACACAGAGCGAAAATTGATTAGTGCCTCTCAATCTTCTCACTAGGACGAGGATGACCATCATGAGGGGGCGTCATACGAGGAAGATTATGATGCTGACCGGAGTACTATTTCCAGGATGGTAGTACAGGATATGACTATGAGTCAGAGCACCAATTCCCTCAAGTAATGGTGGTGCCGCCCATGGCAGAAGGTCACGCTACCCCTGAAGCGGCGGACATCTCAACTTCCGCTGGTCCAGCTTCTCATTGGGAAACTGCTTTCGGATCCCAACCCATTACTCAATATGGGCCAAAAAACTGTGAACGAGATGAGGAGGTTAATATTGAAAAACTACCTCCATTTGATCAAAACGGGAACATTCATAGTTATTTCAAATGGTTTGAGTTTGTAGTGGAAGGTGCATCTGATAGATGGAAGGCTAAATTGTTGATATCTGCCTTGGACGTTAAGTTTGTCAATAAGTCACCTGTTACCTCCCAAGTAGCTCTGTCACCTATAAGGATTTAAAGGATACCCTACTTTGCCTGTTTGGGGGTACCTCAAAGATGTCACAGCGGAAAGCAGAATTCTTGATGATTGGATTCCATCGAAATAAAACTCTCCTGGATTTCGCTGATCGCTTCACAATGGAAGCCCACATGCTGATTGGGGCAGGGTACTTAGCGGAAGCCAACATTTGCATTGCCATGACCTCCACAGTGAAGCTATATCGAGAGCTTTATAAAATCATTTCACTGCTTCTGGATGACGACATACCTTTGCTCAAGACCATACAGTTTTTGCATCGCATATCCCCTAACTTTCCACCGCTGAATATGGAATGGAAGACTACTGCCACTACTGCACCCTCTTATTCAGAGAATACTCTCGTCTGACCCCAGCTCAATTTAACATTCCGTTCCTTTCTATAACTCTGTGCCTCGTCCTCAGCCAAATTATACTCAACAGTTTGATCAGCGTCAATGGGATGGTCATGAGAACCATCAGCAACCCAGCTACTGAACAGGACCTAGCTATGCCAAATGTCAATAATTATCTTACCGCCTGGGCCTGGTTACTCCAAATGACCCCAACCTTTCCGATCTAGACCCTCTTATGACAATCAGGGATGTGGCTCTTATGGGGTTAACTGCTAATAAATGAAGCCACTCTGGTCATTTGGCAAAATTCTGCCATAACTTCGTGTGAACTACATACACCAAGATCAATATATCAGGGAAAAGATGGAGCGATGTAGAGATGGGACCCTCTACCTCCACAATACCAACTCAAAACATCCCTGAATTAATAGTAGTATATCCTACGGAAGTCCCTCTGTACAATGATGGACTTTTATATCAGCAGCCAGTTGGAGAAGTAAACGTAGTGACATAAGCTCAAGCTATAGCGGTGGTAGAACTAGTTTCCCCAGACCAACCAAAGCTGTATGCCTGCCAAATGATTTATCAAGCTTCCTCGAGCAAGCTTGATTCTTCTGCAGATGCTCCAACCATAAAAGGAGTAAACGTCGCCCTTCCAGTAGACGCCATTGTTAAAGGATACCCCCAAATTGGTGAGGGAATAGTGAGTTTTCTTGAAAAAAGAGAACCCGTAAATGTCCACATATTAATCAGTCAATATACTTCTTATTATGAGTGTATGTACTGTGATATTTTTGTAGCAATAAATAGGGTTTGCTCTATAGTGGAAACTGGT